>JAVJIF010021585.1:0-67066 GCA_038442645.1 Agave tequilana
TCTCCGGCTTCGGGTTAGGAAGTGGAGTTGGCATCAAAGCTTGTAGCTGCATGTTTGGTGCCTTGCTAGTACTATCTTAATTAGTCTCAGACATTTTCTGCAGTTCAAGCAGAACAGAGTAAGAAACTTCAATCGTAATTGTCTTAAGATTGTTGGTTTCTGCTTAACAGGAATCAATCTGACAACTATTCAAAGATCACTGAAATATCACAATCTAATTGGCCAAGTCGGCAAATATCAGGTGGGAGGTTTTTCCGTTCAATAGAACGTTCCTTAATTTAAGAACCACCTTTCAATTTTCCTTCCCTGGTTAAACACCAATTAGACTGAATCTAAATCAGTCTCGATATACTGTAAAGTATATCCCCTGTATAAAGAACTTAATTCACTTATACAGTATTGGAGTGAGGTACGCTTAGAGCGAATCTCCTTAAGACAATACGTCCCCCGCACGGTGCTAACGGGATAATGGCGCTGGTCTCCCAAGATACAACACTCCTTCACGGTATTTGAATAGCACTACCAAATCACCGTACGGTCGAACCGTAGTCAACCAGTACCTTCACAGGATCGTTGAAGCAGCGGGACAGGACAAATTTCGAATGAATATTTGCCTTTACTTGGAGTAGCACCCACTGTTGAGGACGAAGGAAGGTTGAAGAATATTCTTCTTCAGAAGTCCCAGATTCAGACAACAATTCTATAAAAGAATCTGTTGAATTTTCTGAGCCCTCTTTCAGAACGATTTTTGCAGAATCTTCTTTGGAAGTCGCTTCGGAGACCGAGTTACGGATTTTCCACTGGAAGTAGCTTCAGAACTCCACTGCCAGTTCAGAAATTGCTTCAGACTCTGAGAGAGATATATATATATTTCTTGCTGTTTGTTGGTGTGTTTAGAATGAGAAACTGGAGCGCTATTTATAGCGCTCCAGAAGGGGCTAACGGGTCTGAACCCAACGAAAGGTTGCAACGGTTCGGTCTGAACCGTTGCAACGATTTGACCCAACAGTCGCACCTGTTGGCTGTCCAACAGTTGCGACTGTTGGCTGTCCAGATGAAGAGTGGTCAACTAGAAGAGCATCTTCTGTTGCCACCTCTTGAATTCTGTGCCGTCAAATTTTTCTGGCTTCTCCGGCTTCGGTTAGGAAGTGGAGTTGGCATCAAAGCTTGTAGCTGCATGTTGGTGCCTTACTAGTACTATCTTAATTAGTCTCAGACATTTTCTGCAAGTTCAAGCAGAACAGAAGTAAGAAACTTCAATCGTAATTGTCTAAGATTGTTGGTTTCTGCTTAACAGGAATCAATCTGACAACTATCAAGATCACTGAAATATCAACAATCTAATTGGCCAAGTCGGCAAATATCAGGGGGGTTTTTTCCGTTCAATAGAACGTTCCTTAATTAAGAACCACCTTTCAATTTCCTTCCTTGGTTAAACACCAATTAGACTGAATCTAAATCAGTCTCGATATACTGTAAAGTATATCCCCTGTATAAAGAACTTAATTCACTTATACAGTATTTGGAGTGAGGTACGCTTAGAGCGAATCTCCTTAAGACAATTACGTCCCCGCACCGGTGCTAACGGGATAATGGACGCTGGTCTCCCAAGATACAACACTCCTTCACGGTATTTGAATAGCACTACCAAATTCACCGTACGGTCAAACCGTAGTCAACCAGTATCTTCACAGGATCGTTGAAGCAGCGGGACAAGGACAATTTCGAATGATATTTGCCTTTACTTTGGAAGTAGCACCCACTATTGAGGACGAAGGAGGTGGTGAAGAATATTCTTCTTCAGAAGTCCCAGATTCAGACAACAATTCTATAAAAGAATCTGTTGAATTTTCTGAGCCTCTTTCAGAACGAATTTTTTGCCAGAATCTTCTTGGAAGTCGCTTCGGAGACCGAGTTACGGATTTCCCACTGGAAGTAGCTTCAGACTCCACTGCCAGTTCAGAACTTGCTTCAGAACTCTGAGAGAGATATATATATATTTCTTGCTGTGTTGGTGTGTTTAGAATGAGAAACTGGAGCGCTATTTATAGCGCTCCAGAAGGGGCTAACGGGTCTGAACCCAACGAAAGGTTGCAACGGTTCGGTCTGAACCGTTGCAACGATTTGACCCAACAGTCGCACCTGTTGGCTGTCCAACAGGTGCGACTGTTGGCTGTCCAACTGGAGCAGATTGGATCTGGATAGCGGGGCGGGTCTGGTTCGGGTAGCGGAGCGGATATGCTCGCAAACCCATACCGTGAGACCTGATTCAAAAAGAACCAGGCCGGGTAGGGAACCCGAACCGAACCCGAGCCGAGCCCGAGCCCGAGCCCGGCCGGCCGCCGCCGCCGCCAGCGGCGCGCACGCATGATAGGGCATGGTTCCCTCCCATCGCGCGCGAAAACTCCAAGTACCCAAAGGGCACGCCCTTTGTTCTCAATTTTCTCTATTTTAAACACAACGAACTTCCCTCCCATGGCCAATGTGGGACTAAATGCTTTTAGCTACCTTTAGTCCCATTTTGGCTTTGAATTAGGCAATCTTTAGACTTGAATATCTCATTCATTCAAAGTCGGAATTGAACATGTGAATATACCACGTTCATCCCCAATGGAAGGAGAACACACTCCAACCATATCCAATTGATTCGATCAACGGATCTCGCCATAATTCAACTCAAAGATTCGCATTTATATTCTTCAAATCCAACAAGAAATCTATCACAATGAAACCACAGGCGATATCAGAATAAATTGAGGCAAGATATTAGACTCACTGCAACTGAGGGAGTACATTATGAGTCTAACTTGTGCATGTGCTTTCTTCTAGCTACCATGCTGGGTAAGATGAGTGATAAAAAAGGATACAGAAGTCGCCACTTTTAAAAGAGCTAAACCTTATTGTTGCTGTTGAATAAGGGGAAAAGCGATCACTCAATGCAATCTCCAAATTTATCCAACACCAATCTCTACTCCCTTCAACTCACATACTCAACAATTTGCCATGAAACCAAATCGCTTAAACACTTATATCCACACCGAGTCAATTTGTTGTTAAGAATCCAAGCGAAAGACTTGGAAGACATATCAAAAAGCTTACCAACACATTTTCCAATAGGCAAGGCGTTTGCCGCGTCGACTGCAACCAGAGAGCCAACTGAAATCAAACCCATAAACAATGGGGTAATAAAGAATTTCAACAAACACGTTGCATACGCTTCAAGAGGCAGCCAACACGACAAGAGAAACAAGAAGAGAACCTGAAACAGCGGCTGCTAATATCGGAGCTGATATTGTGATGGGCAATTGGCTTCCCTTTTCCCTTTCCTTCAAAAAGGAACACTCAAAATTTAGAAAAAAGAAAGGGTTGGTAGAGAGACAAAAAAATTCAGAGAGAGAGAGAGAGAAAGAGAGAGAGATTGCCTAGGGATTTTGTCTCGTTTCCGAGAGCTGAGGCTCTTAGCGTGGGAGCAGAGAGGGTGAAGCAGCAGCAGCGCTCATTGTAGATGAAGAAGAACCGACTCTGGTGAAATTCTTCTATCCTTTGTGGGGTTTAAATGAGGAGCGACTTTCGGTATGGACAGAATTGGACCATGTGTACTGAAAGAGTTCTTATTTCGACTTTCAAATTTTTTTGGTATTTATTTTGTTCAGAAACTATTATTATTATTATTATTATTATTATTATTATATATTTTTAAAAATTCCTATTTTAATGTTTAATTTCAAGAAAAGACCTCCTTCTAATTTAATTACCAAATCAACTTTTGAATGCCATGTGCTCAGAGCTTTCAGGTGCGGATATTAGCACCTACCAAATTAATTAACACACTGACCAGATTATTACAAGAGTGTCATTTATTTTTTGGACACTTTACCCCAAAAAGGTCCAAAATGCGCCTCTCCTTCTTTCCCCCGTTTGCCATATCCGATCGAGCCTCCTCCTTCCGCGGTGACCGTCGGCAGTCCGCTGCTCCCCCTCCTCCCCCCAATGGCCTCCCCGCCTCCCCCTCCCCTCGATCTCTGTTTGGCCAACTCCAGCCAAACAGAGATTGATATGTTCGGACAGAATGGCCGAGCATATCAAAATCTGTTCGGCCAACTCCGGCCAAACAGATCGATCTTTGTTCGCCAGAGTGGCGAATATAGATGGAGGGGAGCCAGGGAAGCCATTGGGGGAGGGGGAGGGGGAGAGAGTGCAGGCGAGAGGAGGGCGGTCGGGCTCGCTGGGAGGTGAGGAGGGTGTCGGGGGGAGGGGGGAGGGAGGAGGAGAGTGCAGGCGAGAAGGCGGGTCGGGCTCGCTGGGAGGTGAGGAGGGTGTCGGGGGGAGGGGGGGAGGGGGAGACGAAGACGAATAGGGGAGCTTGGGGGATGATCGGGAAGCTCAGGGAAGAAAAAGAAGAGGGGGATAAGCTCAGGGACGATGGCGATAACTCGGGACGCTTGGGCTGAGCTTGGAAGAAGAAAGAGGGGAGAAGATGGCGGCGGGAGGTGAGAAGACAGGGATATCAGGGGAGAGGTAGCCGATGGCGGCGAGTAAAATGAGGGAGGAGAAAGAGAGGCATTTTGGCAATTTTTGAAAAATTGATGGGTACTTATTGGTATCTTTATCAATTTTGTGGGTGTCATAATTTGATGAGTTTGTTAATCAATTTGGTGAGTGCCAATATCCACTCCTACCGCTTTTGCGTCACCAGCGTGGTGCTGAGTGGAAGCATCTGTTATTTTAGTCGTGGTGAACCCGAACAAAAAAATAACTAAAATTAACGTTTGGATTGTCCGAGTTTGGCGAGCTTGGACCTGAGAGCAGAAATTGATATTTTCAGTTTCTGCTCTCTGTCCGGATTTGAAATACAGAACAGAGATAGAGACTGATAATATAATATCACATTAGCACAAACTTCACAATTAAATCACATATCCAATATAAAATCACTGTGAACAGTAAAGTTTTTCTTTCTTTTTTACAAATCTAAAATTCAAATCAGATTTGAAAGGAGAAAAAAAGAGAAAAGAAATAAATGATGAAGAAGAGAGATATTGATGGTGATGTTACAATGGCGGATTAGAAATGATGAAGATGAAGATACGAAAGATAGCGAGTGTTAGGACTTTGATACATGAGAAGATTTAAATTATGAAAATTAGAGAGTTAGAGATTTGATCTCCTGTCAATTATATTATATAGATATGAGAAAGTTTAATTCACTCTTATCCATATTTTATCCTAATACAACTCATATATCACTCCTTATACAAGTTATATTTCTAACACAATTTGTTGGACAACCTCCACTACATCATCTCTCTCAGAAAGCTGAGGTTGTGGGACGACCACAATCTATTCTTTGTAACTGATTTTCTGGGAGACATCACTTTGCTACAATGTCTGTAGATTTGGATTGGAGTGCAAACGGCCTGGGCCAGCCCGCTACTCACACAGACCGACCTGGGTAGGCACGGGCCTGGGCCCCGCCTAGTCCGGGTCACCGGCCTAGTCCCGGCTCGGACCCACCCCCATACATGGGGTGTGCCTGGGTTTGGGTAGGGAGGGCCATGACCAAACCCGACTGGGCCGAACCCGGGCCGCAACGGGGGTCAGGCCTCCCCTCTGCCACCGTCCGCCTCCGGGCCTCCCCTCGGCCATTGTCCGCCTCTGGGCCTCCCCTCCGCCGTTATCCGCCCCTTCCGCCACCTTCCTACGCCGCTCGCTGCCCGCGCTTTCTCTGCTGCCGTCACCCCCTCTCGTTGCCCCCTCAAATGTTAAAAAATATGTGAGCGCCTGGTTTTGAACCATGAATCTCTTTTTTAGTAAGAAGAATGTGATGGACACAATCATATCATTTACACATTTGAGAATATTATGAATAAAAAAAATCTTTTAACAAATCTATTTTCTTAAAAAAAAAAAATGCGGGCGACTTTGCTTTCCCCTACATTCAACATCTTACTTCCCTCAAATCGCTTGAAAATATCAGACTATGACAGAGTAGAAGATCAGCCAGACTGGCTTGGAAACATCAAATCACTGCGAACCCTAGAGATTTGGGGATGCCCCAGGTTGATACTGTTGCCTCAGGATTTGAACGCCCTACTTCTCTTGAAAGTTTGCCATATCTTTGCATGCAAGTCTTTTCTCGTCTTGTGTTCTCAGAAATGCTAAAAGTTATGGCTACTTTCTGGCTACTATTGGTCACTAAATGCCTATTGTTTAATTTTCTCAATGTGCAATTGGTATAAAAACTGGAGTTGATTGGAACATCTATACATTACAATCAGTTGCAGCTTTTTCTTGTGCGCGCGTGTGCGTGAAGGATTTTTTTAAGGCTTCATGGTACATGGTGTTGAGATCAATACTAACAATCGGGTTATGACACAATGTTGTGTGTCCAATACCGTGATCGACGTTATGGAACCATAACATTATGTAATATTTGTTAAAAAATAATAATAAAGTAAAGTAGCAATACTAAGACAAAAGAGAAATAACAAGAGGATTTGATGTGATTCGGTCAAAACCTGGCCTACTTCCACTGAGAGAAAACTTCAGAGAGTTTTATTTAAACTTGGTACAAGATATCTAACATTCCCCTTGATTCAATAAGAGTATTCACCTTCCCCTTGAATCTCTACAAGAGTATTCCTTCTCTCTTTGCATTCACTTTCTATATTTTTCTTGTGTTTCAATATATTAAGTTACAACCTTTATTTATAGAGTTTTACAATACATATCCTATTCGAACTATGAGATAATTTTGGTCGTTGGATGCTTAAAAAACTTGATCATTCCTTATAAGAGTTGATTTTCTTGATCTAGAACAATTCTAGACCTTAAATTTTAGAAACAAAATCCTTCAATGAATAGAATTTGAGTTCTATTCAAGGGTGCACCAGAAAGAAAAATCCGAACGCGCCTGAAAAAACTTGAATCTGATTCTGAGTCTCTTTGACCATCAAATCCTCTCGAAAACAAGGCAATTTCAGAACAATCTCCACCTTGACTTGCTTTCCAAGTCTTAGCAAAATACATTGAAAATTTTGAAATTTTGCCTTAATTCTTTCCATAATTATAATTGTATCGTGAAGCCTTTACTCTTGCCCTCTCTCCCTGGGGCTCTTGGCTGATTCACGGGCTTTGTCCGAATGCGCTTTTTCTCTTTCTTGCAACACTTTCACCCGGTCAAGTCTTGTTGCAATCTTCCTTGAAGCTTCACCTTGTGATGAGCTCCCATCCAAGCTTGTAATTGAAACTCCAATTAAAATGAGTTTTCGTCCTTCAGCTTGTATATTCCTTCATACTTCTCTTTTTTTCAAGATTGCCCTGTCTCATTGCTAACCGTGACGACTTCATGTTGCACTTGGATCTGGTAATCCCCTGAGTTGAGCACCCCTATGGATATTATATTGTACTGGCCTCCGGGACATATTATACCACCTACAGAGCACGCATATCTTATCTCTATTTGTATATAAACTTCCTAGCGCCGATGACCTTGCAAGCTGAGTCATCCACCATCTTGATAGTCACTTCGTCATTTGTAATCAAAGAGTTGAACATCTTCTTTTGAGAACATACATGAACCGCACTACCAAATCTAATATTCAGCTTTTATCTGTATAAGTGTTATCTATGAAAGCCATTAAACACATAGGTGTCCGATACATCCTCTGTTGTCTGCCTCCGCAGCTTGTCCTTTTTCTTCAATCACTCTTATCGATGCTTGCAATCCTTATTCTAATGACCTTCTTGGTGACAAAAGTGATGTTTTCGATGAACCCAGACTTTTCTTTCCTCCTCTTCCTTTCCTTTCCATGACCACCAAATCTAAATCTTTTCACTTATCTTGATTTGATTTTTTTTCTGATCTCATTTGATAACAGAGTTATCGTGACCTCCTTCAAGATGAGAATTTTTTCCGTAGAGTATGACGGTTATGATATGATTGTATGATCTGAAAGCGATCTGAGAAGTATTAACGCCTTATTCTTCTCATCGATCTTCACATTAATAGCCAATAACTCCATGTTGATATTGTGGAAAAAATTCAGATGCTCCAACACCGCTGTCACTTCTTCATGTGTAGCCCATATAGTTGTTTCTTCAATTACAGCTTGTTGGAGAGGCTTTTTGTCATATGCAATGTTTCTAATTTAACGACAAACTCATAACTGTTTCTTCATCTATCACATTGTACATAACCTCATCTACGACTTTATTGGATTATGCTTGCCGTTTTCAGATCCAACTCCTCCTAATCCTCATCTGACATGCCCGCATGTTTTGTTAACTTTCCCTGCAGGATTTTGTGAAGATCCTGTTGCACACAACAACGCCTTCACCTCTTTTTGCCATAGACCGAAGTTTTCTATGTCATTGAATTTCTCGACCTCGAACTTGCGCGCCAGAAATTTCAATCTTCGATGTATCATCTTATCGTCAACCTTAAGCTCAGATACAAATTGTTGAGACCATACCAACAACGGGCTATGAAACCAATTATTGTGCACCTAAAATCGTAATTGATGTTGTGAAACAGTGACAATATGTAATACTTGTAAAAGAAACCTAGTAAGAAAAGTAGCAATATCGAGACAAAAGGGAAATAATATGAAGATTTAACGTGGTCACCCAACCCGGTCCATGTCCACAGAGGGAGAACTTGAGAAAATTTTATTAAGGAACTTGATATAAGAGATCTAATCTTCTCCTTGATCCCCACAAGAGTATTTACCTTCCCCTGAATCCCTCAAGATTACAAGAGTATTTTTCTCTCTTTGCACCATCACCTACCTCTCTCGTTGCATTCGTTTTCTATATTTCCTTGTGTTCTAATATACTAGGTTACAACATTTATTTATAGAGTTTTACAATACAAATTCTATTCGAACTATGAGATAATCTTTGCCGTCAGATGCTTGAAAAACTTGATCAATCCTTATAGGAGTTGATTTCTTTAATCTAGAACAATTCTAGACTCTTCAATCTTTAGAAACAAATCCTTCAATAAATAGAATTTGAGTTCTATTTGAAGTTCCTCCAAAAGGAAACCTAAATACGCATGAAAAAGAAAACCTAAATCCGATTGAGCCTCTTTAACCATCATCTCCTCTTGAAAACAAGACAATTTCACAATATAGGGTTTTATGTTGCTTTCTCCTGGCTTTTACAATTTACCATAATGGCATTAAAGTAGGAACCTGCCACATGATTCTTGATTCATCTTTTTGATAAATGTGAAAAATCTCATAAAGTGGTTCAAATATGTCTTTTAGCTCATGGGTCTCTAGTCCTCTTTCTTTTCATTTGAACTTCTTAGGTTTCTCGCAAGTTTCCTTCTCCAATCCAGTTTCTTCCAGCAGTTGGCAAACCACTTCACTAGGATAGTGGGTTCTGGGCCAAAAGTGTCCATCATGCAAAATCTACTTCTTCATTAGCTCTCTTTCAAAATTAATGGGACAGTTCTATTTTTAATGGGTACTGCAGATGAGCGAGGAGGATCTTTGTTGAAGAGAACTTAGCTGCTAGCCAGCTTCGTGATGCTGTAATTGTTGATGGGGAGAAGATTTAGGTATTACCATAAGATATGGATGAGAATACAAATACCCTTCAAACATAAAATTTGATACATATTTTCAATAAAATGAATACAACATCAGATGGATGTCGTACCAGTCAGAATACCACGCACAAATTAGTGAATGTGACCAAAAGATGAACCATAAAATTGCTTGTTTTCAATCAATACATTACATCATGCGTTATTGGATGTTTTGAGGTATACACTTTTTGATATATTTATGTCCTGTGGAATGAGTGCTGGTTATGATTTTTTTTTTTCCTTCCCCTTTTTCTGGTGAAATATGGTTTGAATCAATATTCTTATATTGTTTCCTTTTGACATTTCAATGCTTCATGAAATGTTGTTTGCCCGGGGTCACACTGACTTCATCCATGTTTCTCAGAAAAAGAAGGAAAAGTTAAATAGAAAGAACTTTTGCACACAATTTTCAGAATCTCTAATTCTCTTGTATTTAAGCCTCTGGTTTTGCTCTAAAGTAAGTGAGTAAACAATGATTTCTACAATATATTTTTAGAATATTAATTCTTATGTATCTGAGCCTCTAGCCTTGTCACAGATTAACTGACTAAACACTGATTTTCGAATTCTCTTAGGGCCTGTTTGGTTATCGTAATTGACCGTAATTCGTAAGTCGTAATTGGTAAAATCTTTTACAGTTGTAAATGAGTTACATGCATGTAAGTTTTACGGTGTTTGGTTGGTAATATAAAGTTGTCAGTGGGAAAGTGTATTGTATTTTACGGTGTTTGGTTGTCATAATGTGTAAGTCGTAAGTGAGAAAGTTGACCAAAAAATTAACTATTTGGTGATTTAAAAAATTTTAATATTGCAAATAAATATTGAAAATGGTGAATATTAAAAAAATTAATATTAACATAAAAAATAATACAAATTTGAATGACCACAAAATTAATTGTAAACTGGGCTGTAAGTGAGTGGTAATTTGGTTGCAACTGAGTAGCAGTTGAGATGCGTAAGTCTTTTACGAATTACGGTCCAAACAGACACCGTAATTATAATTGGGTTGTAAGTTATTTATGAATTACAGACTTTTACGCCTTTTATGGCGAAACAAACAGCCCCTCAGCTACATTTCATCAAATTAAACTAGCTGACACCCAGTTGTTCAGGTATTTGACCAACTAAAATGCAGTTATTTGGTAAGCCTGCATATCGGTAATGGTAAGAGATGGCCTATAAATTGTGCACCATTCTGCCTTTATTTATGGAGGATTTCCAATCCCTTCTTCGCAAGAGCTGCAGAGTCGCTGCCTTTGCATTTGGAAGAGGGTTTCATCGAGATTCTGTTAGACCGAAGTTTCCTAAATGTATATCCTTTCATCTATCATTGCTCATTGTTGAACTTTGAAAAGGTACATCTAGGCTACATATTGTTGCAACGAATAGATATGCTTTGATACCAGTTGTTATGATGGCACAATGGAAAAGTAGGATCGTCGAGCAATGAGAAGAAGAGATGAGATATTCTGAAGTAAAGAAAGCCAACACACAATTTTAACGTGGTTTCACCCCAGATCGTGTGTACGTCTATGAGAAAAGGGGGAGAAACTTTATTAAAACTTTTTAAAAAGTACAATAAGAAACACTTACACCTCTCACTAAGAAGATTACAAGTTCTTTGACGGTCGCTAGAATAGCGAACCCTTATGAATAAAACTTCTCTAACGAATATCTCACTTTTTCTTGATTATTGAATAATTCTTAATAAGCCATTCGAGCTCACCCCAAGTGTTATTTATAGACCATGGGATCATCCTAATCCTTTACAAACTCCAGCAATATAAACAACACCGCCTCAAAAATGAAGAAAACTCGAGTACAACTCAAACTGAAAATAGATCAAGAAAGAAAACTGTCAGAACCGCCATATTAGTTGACTTATATACCAGATTAGTTGACTAATTAGTGTATAAGTCGACTAATCAATACTATAAGTCGACTACTGAGAACATCCAGCATTCCAAGTCGACTGGTTAGTCGACTACTGAGATGTGTAAGTTGACTGGACTGCATGCATCTCTTCGTGCTCGTCTGTCTTCGACCTATGAAGCTTTGTCTACCTTCACGATGTATTTAAGTCACAATCCTAATAATGTCCTCCTTGACTTGAATATGTCCAAGTCAAGAATAGCCATCATATTCTATGTGTTTGCATCAATAAACAATTGTATATCTCTTGACTTCATCTCATCTCACTTCCTCTTCTCCATAACTCCATAATGGCCTTTAAGTTCAGACCTAGCTGTCTGCCGGTCGATCGGGCGGTCAACCGAGTCAGACGTCAGTCGACCGATTCAGTCGACCGATGTGCACAGACGTGCATAAGTCAAATGGCTGGAAGGCCGGTCGACCGGGTCGGTCGACCGCCAGAGAGCTTTGCTCTCTGGAAATTGCCCCGGTCGACCGGGCGGTTGACCGGCAGATAGCTGCTGTTCTCTGTTTCCAGCCCCGGTCGGCCGGGCAGTCGACCGGTGGCTCAACGGTCATAAAAATGACCGTTGGCCGGTCGACCGGGCGGTCGACCGGAAGGGTAATTTTGCCCTTTGCCAGACTGCCAACGGGCAGATTTTGGTGAGTGATAAATACCCACCTTATTGAGCTGTTTTAGCTAAGTTTTTAGAGAGCAATTTTTCTCACCTTTACAGTGTTCAACAGCAAGTTTTTAAAAGTGTTTTGGGCTTAAAGATTTCATCTTTATTTGTTTTAAAAAGGGTTGAAAAATTCAAAGAAAAAGAGAAGTCTTTGGGAATAGTTTTGTTCTTCATTTCTATTTAATCTTAGAAATTTTTCCAAGTATTTTCTTTGTGATTTTGATTTTCAAACTCTTTATTTTCTCACACTTGAGCTATCTATCTATCCTATCTATTAGGATCTTGTTTTGTGAGGAAAATTAGTTTATGGTTGTGGAGACCACTAAGTGTTGTAATCTTCTTTACTTTTTGGTATCCCTCTAAGTGTAGAGGTGATTGTGATTGTTGTGTTGGCTTTGAACTTTATCCCTCTATTGTGAAGTTGATCTTGTTTGGCTAAGTGCCCATCCCCTAAGTGTAGAGGTGATAGTTGTTGTGCCTTGCCTCTTGTGAAGAGGTGTTGTTTGTTGGAGAGAGGAGTTGTGAACTCTTATATTGTATTACCCAAATTCTCAGTGGAGGTTCCCTGTATGGAAAGTTGTGTGTGGGACGATATAGTGAAAATCCTTCTGTGTGAAGGCGGGGACGTAGAGCAGTGGCTCGAGCCTCGAAACATATCTTGTTGTTCGCGATTGATCCACTATCTCTAAACTCTCTCTCTTATTTGTGCCTTGCATTATTTCATATTGTTCATATCATATTCATATACTTGGTATTATTTATGTGCCTCACTTGTGTTGAACCAAGAGAGCTTTACATAGCACCTCAACTCTTATTTAGAGAAATTTAGAGGAGATAATCCAGAGCCCTTCACCGGGAATTCGGCTACACTTTTTAGTTACACTAAGTGTGTTGCAATTTATTTTTAATTCCGCATCATTTGTCATTAGATTAGTCTTACCACCTATTCACCACCTCCCTCTAGGTGTACTTTCAGATTCTCCACCTCTTCTTCCTCCAAAGTAAATTTACGGGCTTGTAAGAGTCTTTTCACCTAGCTCCACATTCTTATAGGTGACTTACCTTGGAACATACGCATGTTTTGAAATCGATCCCACCATGTCGCTGTCATTCCTTTAAGTTATGAATCACAAATTCGACATGATCTTTCATGGGAATATACTTCATGTCAAACAAATTATCAACTTCCTTGATTCAAAGCAATGTTGACTCAACATCATCACTCCCATAAAAAAAAGAATAGAATAAGAAAACTAATCAAGATTTGAATATTCGAATCCTCCTTCTTGGTCACGGATAGAACTACAAAGCATGTCCCTCCTATTATGGTTAGGAAACCTGCCTCTCTTATTAGGGTTAGGACTAGTGAATCCCTTACGCTTTCATAGCATCCTTTCATCTTCATAATCATCATTGTATTGATAGGTTGGATAGCACAATTCCTTCTCATAGAAAACTTCACTCAATTGAGGATGTTATAGAGGATACCTGGGTGGTGGATGATGTGATGGTCGTCGATGTGGTGGTGGTTGATACGATTGACGATCATGTCCGCTCCAGTATGGTAGCCAGACTTGATCATCAATGCTGAGAGACATCTTTTTGATGGTGTTATCCCTCCTTCGAGCAGTACCCATCCTTATAGAAAGGCCTTGCAATCCATCATCGTCTCCTGCCATCGTCGGAAAGTAGTTGTATCTCTGATACCACTTGATGCAGACGGAGAAGCGAGGAAGATGACCGACGTGAGCTAGATCTTGTCCTAGCGCTGACGAACCATGAGAGATCTCCAGGTAGGGTAACTACCTGAATCCACGAGTAAGAACGACCTGAATCCACGAGCCAAAATGAGCAACTCGAATCCACGAGAAATTATAAGGAAAAATTCAAAAGTTTATTGATAAAAGTTGGATAATAGATGAATACAAAAAAGAATACTATGGTCTATTTATAGGCTTATAAAAGAGTACTACTGCTACTAGAAAATTATAACCTATTTCTAAAAGAAAATAAAAAAATTAAAAGAGTCATATCTATCTAGGTAATCTAAATTTACAATTCAAAATAAGGAAAGAGAAATCAAATTATTTTGTACCCAAAACAGAATACTAAACAAACTCAGATACGTAATAGGGTGTTGACAGATAAAAGGGCATGTCTACAGGACAATAAATTCTCAGATTTTGAGAAAAACCTATCGACTGCCCAGAAAAGACTGTCAACAGGTCAATTTTTTTGGCATGATGTTTGTCTTGCTTCTCTCCCTGTATCACAAAGTCGAAGATGGAGTTGCAGTCATGAGTATGTTTCGCAAGACAGGTTGTCAGTCTTACAGACCAAAATTAGTATTTTAGATCTTTGGCTGTGGTGTCTGTGTAAAAGGGTTAAAATTGTAGTCTGTCAGTCAGGATTGGTTGTTTTCAAAGTGAAGTTTTTACTTATCTTAAAAGATAAGTGTAAATGATGTGCCAACGTGGTCAATAATTGGCAATATTGGAAAAAAAGATAGTGTAAATGATGTGCAAAGGAGGTCGGGCATTAATGAAAGATTTACTGTAAAACTCCGAGAAATATAACACCAAAATAGAGAATTCTAGAGACAGAGTAGAAGTAAAAATTCTTATTGATTTCTGAAGTGTACATTGAAATGAATCAGGAAGGGCCTATTTATAGAAAAACTTTGGCTACTATGCAGTCACTATGCATGCTTGCGTTATCGCTTGCATCAGCGCATAGTAAAATTATTAATGATGCATAGTAAAGATAAGCAGCCATCGTTTCATAACACCCCCCTTGGCTGTCAACCGTACATGATGTCTCATTAAAAACCTTGCTAGGAAAACCCAGTGGGACAAAACTATAGCGAAGGGCAAAAGAGTACATCATCTCTGTATACGTGTTCTATGCTGCCTCATTAAAAATCTTACCAGGAAAACCTGTGGGACAAAATCATAGTAAGGAAAAAGAGTGCAGCCACGTAAGCTCCCCCTCAAGTTGACATGAATAGTTCTTCTTCATAAGTCTCGCATATGACGCATCCCAATATCATGAATAAGCTTGCTGAGAGTTGTAGTGGGAAGTGCCTTTGTAAAAAGATCTGCCACATTATCACTTGATCGGATATACTGAATATTAATTTTCTTATCCTTTTCAAGCTCTTGGCTAAATGAGAAGAACTTTGGGGGTATATGCTTGGTACGGTCGCTTTTGATGAATCCTTTCTTCATTTGAGCGACACATGCAACATTGTCTTCAAACAGTACTGTTAGATTTTTGTTGACTGGTAATCCACAAGTTTCTTGAATGTGTTGAGTTACAGACCTTAGCCATATACATTCTTGACTTGCTTCATGGAGTGCTATGACTTCAGCATGATTAGAAGAAGTGGAAATAAGTATCTGTTTTTGTGAACGCCAAGAGATCGCTGTACCTCCACATGTAAATACATATCCTGTTTGAGACCTACCTTTATGTGGATCTAACAAGTAACCTGCATTTGCATAACCAGTTATTTCTTATTTTGATCCTCTGGAATAAAATAAACCAAAATTAGTTGTTCCTCGAAGATAACGAAATACATGTTTAATACCATTCCAATGTCTCCGTGTTGGAGATGAGCTAAATCTTTCTAATAAATTAGTAGCAAATGCTATATCTGGTCGGATATAATTAGCTAGATACATAAGAGCTCCATTGCACTTAGGTATGGTACTTCAGGACCAAGAACCTCTTCATTATCTTCGTGAGGGCGAAATGGATCTTTTTTCACATTCAATGATCTAATAACCATTGGAGTGCTTAAAGGATTTGTTTTATCCATGCTAAAGCGTTTTAAGACCTTTTCAATATAATTTGATTGATGCAAAAGTATTCCACTTTGAAAGTGCTCAATCTGTAAACCAATACAATATTTGGTTTTCTCAAGTTTTTCATTTCAAATTCATTCTTTAAATATATCATTGCTTCTAAGACTTCTTTATGAGTTCCAATGATGTTTAAATCATCAACATATACAACAATCATAATGAATTCGGATGTTGTTTTCTTTATAAAACACATGGGCATGTAGGATTATTCACATATCCTTCTTTTAACAAATACTCGCTTAAGCGATTATACCACTTGCGCCCTGATTGTTTTAACCCATATAACGATCTTTGTAATTTGATTGAATATAATTCTTTGGGTTTTGAACTTAATGCTTCAGACATTTTAAATCCTTCAGGGATTTTCATATAAATATCGCTATCAAGCGACCCATATAAATAAGCTGTAACAACATCCATAAGATGCATTTCTAAATTTTTAGAAACTGCTAGGCTGATTAAATATCTAAACGTAATTGCATCAATTACTGGAGAATACATTTCTTCATAATCAATTCCAGATCTTTGCGAAAAACCTTGAGCAACAAGTCGAGCTTTATACCTCACAATCTTTTTTCTCGTTGCGTTTTCGCACAAAACCCCATTTGTATCCTACTGGCCTTACGACTTCAGGCGTGAGGATACTAGGTCCAAATACTTTACGCTTATTAAGCGAATTCAATTCAGCCTGTATAGCATCTTTTCATTTTGTCCCATCATGCCTATTTTGACATTTAGTGACGGATCTTGGTTCAGGATCCTCACTGTCATTAACATATCACATGCTATGGAATAGGAAAATATTTCATCCATATTTTCTATCTCAGTGCGATTCCATAATCCTCCTCTATTGACATAATCAATAGAGATCTCATGATTTTCTATATCTTCAGGATTTTTCATCTCTTGATTTGTCTTATTTTGTGTTTCTTCTGTAACACATTCTTGCACATTGGGGTCATCATGCTTATCTGCTCCTTTTCTTTTTTGAGAATTTTTATCTTTGGAACCGATTGGTCTACTACACTTCAGGCGTGTGTTAGACTCATTAGTGACTACATTCTCAGATTGTCCTTTTGGGATTTCAATCCGAGCAGGAGCATTTACAGCTGGTATGTATGATTTAGTCACTCTTTTCGTATCGATGAACGCATCTGGTAATTGATTTGCTATTTCTTGTAAATGCATAATCTTTTGCACTTCTGACTCACATTGTTTTGTGTGAGGATCAAGATGTAATAAGGATGGTTCACTCCATGTAATCTCTTTCTCCAGCTGTTTCTTTTCTCCCCTAATGCTGGGAAAATTGCCTCATTGAAATGGCAATCGGCAAACCGATTCGTAAAAACATCACCGATTTTTGGCTCAAGATATCTTATAATAGAAGGAGATTCATAGCTGACATATATTCCTAGTCTTCTTTGAGGACCCATCTTTATACGTTGTGGTGGAGCAATCGGTACATATACCGCACAACCAAAATTTCTAAGATGGGAAATATTTGGTTCTTAACCAAATGCTAATTGTAGAAGGGATAGTACTCATGATATGCACTTGGTCTGATGCGAATTAATGCTGCAGCATATAAAATTGCATGATCTCATATAGAAATAAGAAGTTTAGTTCTCATTAATAATGGTCTAGTAATAAGTTGGAGGTGCTTAATTAGTGACTCAGCCAAACCATTTTGTGTATGTATATGGGCAACAGGATGTTCAACAGCTATTCCAATTGACATACAATAATCATTAAAATCCTGAGACGTAAACTCACCAGCATTATCAAGTCTAACTTTCTTGATTGTATAATCATGAAATTGTGCTCGTAATCTAATTATCTGAGAAAGAAATCTCGCAAATGCCACATTGCGAGTGATAATAAACAAACATGTGACCATCTACTAGAGGCATCTATCAATACTATAAAATATCGAAATGGTCCACACAATGGGTGTATAGACCCACATATATCACCTTGGATACGTTCAAGAAATGTAGGTGATTCTGTTTTTATTTTAGCTGGTGATAGTCCCATGATTAATTTTCCTTGAGAATAAGCCTCACATGAATTTTTACTAACTTGAAGGATCTTCTGGCCCTTTAATGTATGTCCATGTGAATTCTTAATAATTCTTCGCATCATCATTGAATCAGGATAACCTAAACGATCATGCCACAGAGTTAATGTTTCTGTATCTTCTTTAACTAACATATGTGACTCTATCACATTTATATATGTGTAATGTAATCCTGAGGAAAGCTTTGGTAGTTTTTCTAATATGTACTTCTTTCCTGATACATAAGTAGTAAGGTATATATACTTCATATTTTCTTTAGTTGCAGACTGAGTATCATATCCATGAAGATAATATCATTAAAACTCACAAATTTCTTTTAGATTTTGGTGAAAACAAAGCATCTTTTATGAAAAACTTTGTTCCATTTGGTAATATGAAGCTGGCTTTACCAGTTCCTTCAATCAAGTCTACATGACCTGATATTGTATTAATGATTGCCTTTGTTGGTTTTAGATCAGAGAAGTACCTTTTATGTTTGAGAATAGTGTGTGTTGTACTACTATCCGGTATGCAAATATCTTCAGTTTTGGTCTTGACTTCATCATTAGAATAATCCATATCAAGTTTCATGCAAAATAAATTATTTAGTGAGAATAAAATTTGAAACATTATTATAAGTGAAATATTTCATTCAAATATAAATTTGATAATTACAAATAACAAAGCAAGTAATACAATCATATATCTAATTATCACCAGTATCCATTGAATTTCGATGGGTTGAAAGATCAGCAAAATCATCAGTAAAATCTGAAGCATGAAGATGAGTTGAATCATTCATAAGATCATCATGTTCAGTGAAATTCACTTTCTTCTCTTTTCCTTTCAAGGATGCCTTGTAAAGCTATAAAAGTGCTCCGGTGTTCGACACACTTGAGACCAATGCCCTTTGGAACCACATTTATAATAGGAATCTTCAGGATTCTGAAGAGAACTTTCACGAACATCTTTTCCTTTATCATGTCTTTCTACATGATGCTTCTTGTGGATCACGTTATTTTGTGAAGAGTTGTAAAAATCACTTTGACCGTGTCCACGGCCACGACCACGACTACGTCCACGGTCACGACCATGATTATATCCTCGTCCATAATTTTTAGAAAATGCAGCATTTGCTTCTGGAAATGCTGCTGAACCAGTAGGACGAGACTGATGATTTTTGATCAAAAGTTCATTATTCTTCTCTGCCACAAGAAGAGATGAAATTAGTTCAGAATATTTTTTAAAACCACGCAACCTATATTGTTTGTTGTAGTGTTACATTAGATGCATGAAATGTGGAGTAAGTTGTCTCCAGCATTTCTTCATCTGTGATATCCACCCCACAGAATTTTAATTGGGATACTATTCTGAACATTGCAGAGTTATAATCGCTGACTTTCTTGAAGTCTTGGAAGCGCAAAGCATTCCATTCATCACACGTGGCAGGGAACACAACTTCCTTTTGATGATCAAATCTTTCTTTGAGATTTTTCCATAAGACACTTGGGGCCTTTTACAGTGAGATATTCACATTTTAAGCATTCATCAAGATGTCTGCGGATAAAGATCGTCGCCTTTGTCTTATCTTGCGATGATGTAGAATTTATTTCTTTAATAGTTTCAGTGAGACCCATTGACTCGAGATGCATCTCAATATCAATAACCCAAGACATATAATTTTTTCCCGCGATATCAAGTGGAATGAACTCAAGCTTTGCAAAGTTTGACATGGTGATAACTATAACAAAATATAAAAATAATTAGAATCATAACATTTTATTTCATAATAAAATAGAAAAACTTACATGTCAATCATAATAGCTACAAGCAAAAGAGGGAAGGTGAACATTAAAATTAAAAGGTCCAAGTAAAATTCACTTGGATCCATATCTACAAGAAAAATGATAAAAGTATTGATGATGATGATGCAATAATAAATTTCAAAACTAGACTAAGCATCTTGCGAAAATCTCAAACACAAAGCTTCTGGAGATGATGAAAAATTTTGAGAATGAAGAGAGATTGAGAAATGAGTTATGTGGTTTAGAATTCACCAATTTATAGAGTGAAAACTAGCCGTTTTATAGCCATTTATAGCCAATGGGAGAGAGAAAAGCAATTTGAATTTTATACAATTAAATATTGTAATTAAGAAAATGATAAAATAAATGCATTGTACTACATATTTATGAGCTACAATATAGGCACGCCACTCTACTTGGTGGGTGTTTTGCAGACATAATTAATAAAGCAATAATTATTGAAATAAATATTGGCACACCACGCTACTCGGTAAACCTTTCAGTGGGTGTTTATACAGATATAAATAACAGAGTAATAAAATATACAATATTGGTAGCTTGGGGTTTAATCCACGCAAGCATCAAATTAGAGGTTAGTAAAGATATAATAATCACATCACTTTACTATAAATAGGTGGCAGAGCCTTTTCATTATAGTAGTGATGTTATATGAACATAATTAGTATAATAATCCAGTTTTTCGTAATCACATCACATTTCTATAAATAGGTGGCAGAGTCTCCTTTCATTATAATAGTGGTGTTATACGAGTATTATAAGTATAGTAACTTGCCATTTTTACCTTGAGATAGTAGAGGTAGAGGCTGAGACTTGTGATAGGACTTTTCCTTGAGCAATGAAAGTAGAGGCTCGTGGCAAGACTTTTACCTTAAGCTAATGGAGGCAGAGACTTGTGTGGTAGAACTTTCCCTGAGCTGACGTAGGTAGAGGCTGGAGACAGAACTAGAGTGATCGTGCTGATAACGTGTTGTAAAACTCTGAGAAATATAACACCAAAATAGAGAATTCTAGAGACATAGTAGAAGTAGGAATTCTTATTGATTTTTTAAGTGTACATTGAAATGAATCAGGAAGGACCTATTTATAGAAAAACTTTGGGGTACTATGCAGTCACTATGTATCCTTATGTCATCGCTTCCATCAGCGCATAGTAAAATCATTAATGGTGCATAGTAAAAAGTAGGCAGCCATCGTTTCATAACAAGATTCAAGTAGTTAAATGGCATGAACCCTTATCTATCTACTCCTTTGCGAACCCAATCTATTTTCATAATGAACCCAAAAATAGAAAAGAAAAGATAGAGCAAGCAAGGATGAGAAAGGCTACACACATCCTTGACTAAAGCTCCATTGCCTGCCCCGTAGAAACATGTCTTGATTCTTTGAAACATTTTCGCTCTCCACTCTCAGCACAATCTTCTGATTCCCCACAACCTCATGATAGGGGGGCCAAGACCCTTTGGAAAAGCGGCATCACCGCTCAAAGTCAAGATCACATCCTGACTTGCAATACAGGACAAGTTGCCTACTGAGTCCTACTTGCACAGACGTCACATCAGACTGCTGTCGCCTTGTCCTCTCTGTGGTTATCATTCTGAGACTTGTGATCAGATTTTTCCTCTCATGTGACTATGCCAGGTGTATGGGCTCCGTTTGCCTCTTATTTGGCTCTCACATCCTGGCCTACATCTCTTCGTTATTTGTGGGAGGACTGGCGGTCTGCCAATATCCCTGGTGCGTTTCGAAAGAACTGAGATACATGTGTCCAAGCAGTTGTCTGGTCCATCTGACATGAACGTAATTCGAGGATCTTTACTCTTAAAAACAGTCTGCAACAGAAGTCTCACAACAGGCTCTTTTTTTTTTTTCTCTCTCTGTGTTCTGAAAGGCCTCCCTTATTTAGTTTTGTTCCCCCCCCCCCCCCCCCCTCCCCCCCCCCCCCCCCCCTTCTCCCTGATTTTTGCCATTTTTGTTTTTGCTTTCTCTGTATTTTCTTTTCCCATGCCATCAAACTTCAACATCTTATCACAAGATGACGACTTGCTGAGGCCAACAGTACAGCATCTCAAAGCCTAGCTAAACAACTGCATGAATTTAATTGTACATCTGTTGAGAAAGAGCACCCAGTATCTGGACCCCAACATCAAAAATCATACAGAGAGACCCAAGAAGGTTACTGTCAATGAATGAACACAACAGGCTGAAGAGAAGGCTACAAGCCAAAGAGAAGAAATCTGAACTTTGTTTCTATATAAAATTTAAAAGGAAAAAAAAGGGGAAAAAAGTGTAGAGAGTGGGGGATGCTACTGTTATGTTTCCAAAATTTATCCAATTTTAAATCACACAAGTTGCTCATTGTATACATCTTTCATGTTTCACTGTCAAGGGAACCAAAGATACAGGAACAGTTTGTTTATCATCTCAGTGGAATTCTTTAGGTCATGCTACCATATCTTCACTATTTATTTTAATGTAGCTTCAAGTGAACAATATATTTAAGATAATACAGCTTGAGGGAATTTTGAGGGCCATGAGGTCATCAGGCATATTGCTCTCATGATCACATTAGTGACCAATTGCCTGATTCAAGCACAACATCAAAACAAAAATTTAATAGAGACATGAGTAACAGAGTGCTGTTCTTAGAATTAACAGGTCACCAAATCACAAGATTAACTTTAAGACAGTTGTTCGATACGAATCATTTAGCTTGTAAACCAGCATATGTCATGTCCTGAACATAATTTGTTACTGAGAGAAGGAAAAATCAGTAGAGCTATTACTCCAGGAATCAGCCAAGATGTCCATTTTTATGCTTCAACCACAAACATGAATCAGAGTAAGCTACAATTCTATCAACAAAACTTAACAATTAAAGAGTACTAATTATATAAATTATGAACTATGACCTCTAAATCAGGTTAAAATTCGTAAGGTGGAAGAACACCAGCATAACTATATGAAGGTTTTCATGTCCATCCAATTGATCAGATAAATCTTTCAGTTTTGGTCAAACTGCATTCAGCTTCACAAGATCATGATCAGTATATGGCCCATGGATGTCACAAGCTTTCATTTTTTGAAAACTTTTCATCATTTGACAATTTGAATCATGGTAAGATAACTCCAAATCTTTTCGGGGATCATGACCAACCATGTAGATCTCACTTTGAATGATCCTTCTTGTTGTTTTCTAGATAAAATATGAAAATATGCCATTTCATTGATAATCTTTTTGTTTATTTCCCTTTTTGCTAAAAGAATTGAAATCCACATAAGATCTAGTTGTTTCCATCATCTGTAACAATCATGTTGTAAGCATGAGGGCAAGATATTGAAAGCGCAAACAAATGCTTAAGATTAATTCTACCTATAACATGGTTATAAGATGCTAGTATGGTTCAAATGTTGGTTTGCTATGAAATATTGTCAAAAGTTGAGTGTAATAGAAATGAAAATACTATGATAGATGATGAGTGACAATATATTGGGAGATAAGAAATGAGTATATCATTAAGAAGCAAGAGGTTGAGGATAAAAATTGTAAACTTGATTGGGACGGTTCGGGTTTGGATAATAGAGATCAATAAGTGGCACCAATTAGAAAAAGTGATAAGGTCATAGTTAAGAGCAACAAAGACTTGACGGGAGGCTCAAATGAACTTGGATGGAGCAATTAAGAAGGGTGATTTGATATGGCTTCATTTAGATGAGGAGATGACCATTAACACAGCCGATGGAAGAAAAAAAAAGGTCCATGTGTCCGACCCCAAAATTTTGAGATAAAAAACATTCTAGTTGTTGCACTGTATTGATCCATTTCATGCATCAAAATTATAGGTCACAAGGGAATACAGCTTTCCAAAATGCGAAAAAGAAAAAAAAAATGGATCTGAGTTAGCAGCAGCAAGAGCTTACCATGATGATGACAGCACAACTAATCAGAAGAATCAATCTATAATTTATTGAAACTGCACAAAGCCAACTAACCAGACGCTGAAAGTCAATAGCTAAGTATTATTCTGCAAGAAAGATTTCAGTGGCCTAATAAACTATCTGACTTGTCATTGAAGAAATGTCAAATAATATGCTAAGAGCAGCTAAATAACATGTAGTATGATAATTCAGATAGCATTTTAATTATATCCAATAAAAAATCTGCAAGTTAAGAAGTTGTCAAATAATGTAGCTAATCAGAGCCAACAAATAATTTTTGTAAGTAATCTGAATTATGATAGTCCACTACTCGTCTTAGGTCGATAATCACGGTATATATAAACTATTATCAAGGGTATAAAGAATTAACAAGTAGAGTTCCAGTTTGATTGAACCGCCAAGTGAGCCATAAATTAAAATTATAAGCCATGTGTATCGACTGGGAGACTAAGAAACCTTATACCTGCTAGAATTTCGTCTTGTTTTTCAAGAGGAGCTGATGGTCCAAGAAAATCCAATTGAGTTACAGAAGACGATGGCTTGAAGCAGAAGAAGTAAATCAAGATGAAGCAGATTCCTTTTCATGCGATTGCGAGTTTTCTTTTCAGGAGGAGTATAAATAGGATTCAATTCTTATTCAATGAAGATTTGTTTCTAAAGATTAAAGTGTCTAGAATCCTTCTAGATCAAGGAGATCAACTACTAATAGAATTGATCAAGATTTTTCAAACATCCAATGGCCAAGATCATCTCATAGTCCAAATAAGAGTTGTATTGTAAAGTCCTATAAATAAATATTATAACCCAGCATTGCAAATTGGAGCAGAAGTGCAGAAAAATGTTGTGGTACAAAATAATATAAGCCCCTAAAAAGTCAAGAAGGCCCTAAAAAGTTAAGAAAAAGAGGAGCAAGGTGAAGGTATATAGAGAGAAGGTATACTTTTATAATCTAGGCGTAAATTCAGGAGAAAAGTGAATACTCTTGTGTCATCAAGAGGAAAATTAGATCTCTTTGTATCAACTTTATTAATAAAGCTCTCTCAAGTTCTCTCCCCATAGACGTAGGCCAAGTTTGAGCCGAACCACATTAAATTGTGTGTTCTTCTTCTTTTATCTTTTGATATTCATCTTGTGTGTTTGAGGTTATCGATCTCATGGCGTGCTTGAGGTCGTCGGAGGGGATCTTCGTATCTCCCAACTATTAGTATCATAGTAAGTATAGTATCCCGAGTTATGCACGCAACAATTGATATCGGAGTATATCAATTTTGTTACAACAATACCATGTCAAAGCTTCAAATATACTGCTGCAGTACTAAATAACATAGCTGGAAACTTGTTTTTGCACAGAGATCACTCTTAAAACAAAAATATTGAGAGGGATATACTTGATCAATCTATTCAGACGCATGTTGCACGTAATTAGGGTGCATAAGTGACCAAATAGCTTGTCTTCAATTGACTAATAAATATAACAATCTTCATTTGGGATTACTTTGCAAGTATTTTTTTCCCCCTTAAACTTTTCTTTAGCATTACTTCAACTTCTCCAGTTAATAATCCAATTATAGAAGGCAAGATAAGTTGAACGTTGGCCAATGGTGGAAGGGTCTCCTTTGAGACTTCCATAGATCCACTCTATTACCAGACACAGGTGAAAATAACTATGCTAGAGGGTGCAAGTAGACATTATATGAATAAATATATATATATATGACATAGAAAACATTGCTCCTTTCGAGGAGAGATTAGACTTTTAGAGTCAGTGGATGTGTGCTTCTTTGGAGACTGCTGTCTGAGGGGGCTCATTGCTGTTATAGCTTCAGAATCCGTTTTGTTAGTCCTCAACATACTCCTAAGAAGACAAAATTCTTCTGATCTGTTTCCGGTTAGCAGGCAAGATGGCATGCATAAGATCAGCAACCATTCCTTCAGAGAACAAATGACTGAAGAAAACCAGTTTATAGAGAAGTCTGCAAGGTTCAATGATCTACATACTGAGGTAATGAAGAGTAGAAGATGAAAAAGGAGCAAGGAGGGAGTGGGAATAGAAGATGAAAAAGGAGCAGGGAGGGAGGAAGAAGGATTCAAGTGGGAATAGAAGATGAAAAGGAGCAGGGAGGGAGGAAGAAGGATTCAAGTGGTTCCAAGTTATGATAATTGAGATTCTTCAATCGACTATTGGTGGTGAAGAGTTATTGCTAGTTAAAATTTTGATTTTCTCTACTTCATTGTGGATTGTGCGTGTATGTATGAATGAATGTGCGTGATACGGACATCCAGTCGAAGACATCAAAGACATGGCACGTGTACCAACGAAAAGTGTGCAGCTTCTATTTGGTTCGAATAATTTTTGTAACAAGAGATGTACTTTTCTTTTCTTGTATTTTTGGTTTCTTTAGATTTTTTTGGTTTCTTTTAGTTTTTCTTTTTATTTAGTTACACATCGGATGTAATATGAGAATACAATTTTGTATTGCCTATAAAAAAAGGCCCTCATGTACTACTATGAACAACTAATGAAAGCTTATTAAAATTCCTCAAATTTGAGTGTGATATGAATTCCTTAATCCAAAATCGTTAAGAGTGTGAAACCCTAAAGCATTTAGGATTGTGAAACATTGCCTATTTATTGCCCTCCCCTCTATAAAACCCAATACAATACCTCTCTTTCCCCAACTATCTCTCTCAATCCCTCTCTCGCCTTTCCCGTCGACAGCAGTAGCACCATCACCCTCTCAGCCTGGTCCTGAGGCCATTGCCACCTTCCAGCCTGAATCCGAGGCCCGTCGCCTCCCTCCCTGAGTCCAGTGCCCCATGCCCCTCGCCCTCTCTTCCTTGCGCCAGCAAGTCCAGATCTGCATCCAGCGCGAGCCGGACCACCTGTGTGGCCTGTTCCCACGCCCTGCTGCCAACGCGGGTCCCTCCCACGCCCCTGCGGGCCTCCACACGCGTCTCCCGTGTGTTGCCGATCAGCCTCTGACATCCTGCCTCCTCCTCGTGCACTTATCCCCAACTGCACAACTGGCAGACCCCGAGCTCGACGACAACTTAATCAACAACAATGAAGGCTTCTTGAGTCTTGATTCCTCATTCTTGCATTTCCAATTCAACGAAGGTGATACTGTTGCTGAGTTCTTCAACTGGATTGCTCTTACGGTTGCCGAACACACAGAACTTTGCCTAGGCATCCACAAGTGGCAAGCTAGATTCTATCCAGAGACACTGGTGCACGTCAACCTGCAAGCACTGCATCTCCTCACTCCTGCAACTCAGAATAAGGATGCTAAGGTTGAACACGATCCTCAGCAGGTACAATTCTAATACAGTTCTTTTTATTTACAAGTCTGATATTACATCTCCGAGTTATTATCAACACTGATTGTTGTCCACTATAAACAGCGAGATTGTGTAATTCTACTTCCTTGTAGTTGCATTAGCTTCTTTATTTTTAACCTATTCCTGGTCAACATGAGGAAGACTACTTCTCTTCTAGTAAGTGGGCCATGTCAAATATCTCTGGTTGCCAATAATTTTTTTTTCCTATCCCCCTGCTTTCCCCTGCAAGGAGTCAGTCAGTAAGTACGTTTTGCAATCAAAAGTGGTGAAGCCGAACTGGCTTGCTTTTTGCGGAGAAACTTTTTTAGGAAATTTCTAAAAGCCGAAAATTTGTCAACTTCACTAACTACTTTATTTTAATCTTTTACCTGCATAACATAAATAGCATTGATTAGTTCTTCTTGCTTTAAAATAGATCAGTACATGCATGCTTAATAAATCCATTGGCTAAGGTTGCTAGTTTTGATCTTTCCTACCAACAATTAATTCTTGTTGGTGAAACATATTTGTTTTTTTTTATTGATTTCTGCAAATGATATATATTTCACATCAATGTGTGATGTGTGTGTGCGTGTGTGTGAATGGATGGCGTGTTCTCATTTTTATGGTGAGGGGTCAGTACTTTGAACACTCTGAACCACATATGAAAAGACACAGCACAGAAACCAGAATACACATTGTTTCCTCGTCTATAACCGATGGTGACCAATAAAGGATAAGCATAACCACCACCACCACTACTCAAGCTTTGTCCCAAATATGTGAGCCAACCATAGATTCTCTTTGCAGTCATTCCTAGTAGGACAATGTCTAAAATCTCTTTCTATAGAGTACTCAAGAAGGCTTGTATTAGAGTTCAATGAAATTAAAAACCACTGTACCATCCAATCATTTTTTGGCATAGATATATCAAAGATAAGGTAATGGATGTTCAAAACTTAACTATAAGGGGGAAAAGAATGAGTGTATGAACCTTGCTCATATTACTGACTTTTAGATGGAATGAAGCTTATAGCTAGTCTTAGGAGCCATCTATGCCAAGTTAAACGCTCAAATGCGTTTACTAAAAGGTAATTGAAAGTTAAAGCAGCGAACTACAAACTTTTGCTATATGTCTGTCCGCAGAACGAATATATGCACTCTCACAGAAAAAGAACAAAGTTAATCTCTCAAGTTTTAACAAACAGATCTAACTTCAATTAGAAATGGCCTATAATATTGTTGTTTACAGAAGCGCATGTCCGTTAAATGCTACGTTGTAAGAGGTAGCAAAAAATGTTTACTGAAGAGGTAGAACCACAAATGGAAACAACTAGGCAGAAAATATCATCGGATTTAGGGGGGAAGCATAAATACATATCAGTTTATCAGTTGAATTCAGATTCAATCAAAAAGCCTTGGGTCAAAACAAATTTGGTAGCATGAAGAATATTCTAATATCTATTTCAGGTTCCAAAGTAATAGTATAGGTGCTCTTGCAGTTATAACACACAATAGAAACTGTTAGGTCTATACGACTATCAGTACTAGCAAAATGGAAAATTGTTAAGACATTTAGACTACAATATATCTTCTGAGCCGTACTTCACTAATGAGCATATGATGCATCCAGTTCTATGTTCTATTTAACAAACTAACTCAAGTCGACAGGGTGTTTCACAATGCTTCAAGAGAAAATATATAAACAAGACAAAAATGTACATCCATTCAGAAAAGGAGATTCCATTATTATGTACAGACTAATCTTCACTTAACACATGATATGTAGGAAGCTTTCTCCATATATAGAACATTATTTGCATTGACAGATATACTATTTCTACATATATCTAGGATCCAAAAATCTTCACTCAGATGCTAATGTTGCTATCCAGTGACAAAACAGTTGAATGGATGATGCAAAAATTAGAACAAGCAACAAGGATTTGAAGAGCTAAAACCTTGCCATTTCAGATATCAAATTCACTCAGCTTGAGAAGCAGATGTAGCCAACTTTCCCATAACATCCGTTGATTTCATTGCCTCAACAACATCCACATTCTGTCTCATGTCCCCATTGGGATTTATCTGGCAATCAACAATCGCAGGCATGCAGCTCCCGTCCCACCACAGCATCTCCCCGTTCACACCAACACATTGTGGATTGTCAGTACACTGCAAACCAACACCATTACACGGTTTCTGAAATGGATAAACACCCAACTCTCCATCTATTTTTGCCCGGAGATCAACCAAAAGGCTCCTCAGCCTCACAACCTCTGCTTCCAATGCTGCTTGCCCTTGCAATTTCCTCATCAGCTGCTGGTTTATGACCCGAAGTTTCTTGACTTCCTCCTCGAGGTAAGCTGCATGGGCCTTCTTTTTTTCACGGTACTTTCGAACAGCCTCTCTGTTCCCTAGAGGCTTCCGAGGTTTCTTCATCTCCTCTTCTCCCTCTTCATCGGTCGTGGCAAACACTTGAGTGTGGGTGTGAAAACATGTATGGGTGTGCGTGGCAGCTGCAGGACCGGGAGGGTTGCAGGTGTGGGTGTGGGTGCATGACGTGGTCCTCAAGAATTCATCGAAGCTGTTGGACATGTCAGAGTTCGACATAAGTAGGTGGCTCGGAATGCCAATTTCTCTGTCCATCCTTCCACTAAGTATTCATTCAGTATGAAAAATGAACTGACAAATGCTTCCAGTTTTCCCAGACTAATAGAGGACTCAACAAATACTCCACTCCTCGAAGATACTAGCTTGATGATTCTATGATAAATCTCACCAACTGTACGAACGAGTCAAGAAGCAGAGAGCATCCTGGTACAACAATTTAGATAAATAAATGACTATCCTAAAATTAGACGAGTGAAAAGACTAGTTCTGCTAATTTTCCAATAAAACTTAGAATTCAAAATCAGGGGAAATTTTATGTAAGAGCTCTGCAAGTTCAACATCTTTGAACTCATATAAAATCCAAGCAAAACCCAACTGACAGGATCTCGTTTGAATTAAAGAATCAATCAAATTTTTTACACATATATAGGATCTTAAGTGGGGAAATTCGTATTGGACGCAATTAGAGAGATCTCACAAGCTTCATTCAAGAAATTAAAGGAACAACCCCAATTTCAACTGGTACTAAATAAAAAACAGAGAATTGAGACATACCCAGATGGAGAATCGCGCCGGAGAGCGGAAAACCAGCATCAAAGAGAGAGCTTGGCACAAAAAACTCATCGAACGATTCAAAGAGGCATTAGATCATTTGGCATGTTGAAGAGGCGAAGGAAAAAAAAAAGTGCCCAAAAGAGAAAAAGAGGGAGCTTTTCCAGTTTAACAGTGTCAGAGAGAGAGAGAGAGAGAGAGAGAGCAGAATCTAAGAAAGAGGTAGGGAACAGATGGTGATTTGATTGGAATTCGGAGAGGGACGAGGGATTCCGTTGGGGGTGGTTGCTTTTTTTTTTTCTTTTTTCTTTTTCTTTTTTTTTATTTTATGATTTCACTGTCTCCTCTCTCTGTGCGTGAGAGAGATTTTCTCTTTTTAATTAGTTTTCTCTATTTTAATTAACATAAATTTGTTTTCTTCTGACTTTTTTGTCAAATTTGTGCCTTGATGAGTTCTGCAGCATGAACAAGTGTCAGCTTTTCGTAAAATGATGATCACAGTGATTCTGTCATTGTTTGCTTGAAATTGGGTTGGGTTTGGTCGGGCCATAATTTTATTGGGTTACACTAGAATGTAACTAACCAGAGGTGCAATCAGATCGAATATTATTTTTATTATATTTATTTCTGTACTTAACTTTTGGATATAAATAAGGATATAAATATTGACAGATGTGAAAAAATAATATCTATATCCGTAAAAATCGAATACCGGATAGGGGTCAGATATTAACGGATCGGATGCAAATACTAATCGGATATGTAAAAACAGATACGGTCACGAATAAACTAAATAAATACACATATATTATTTTTTATCTCATCTAAAGCGCGTAGGACCACCTCCAAAGAAGCTTTCTCGCATGGTATAGTGATATGAATATTAGATTTGATATGAATACGCTGATACGTAAATTTTTTTTTAAATTTAGTAAAATAGATGCATCATGGTTAAAAGTTATTTTGAGGAAAAACTCGCCAATTTTAATTGAGTTTGTGATTCACGAAGAACTCTGTGCAATCCATCATTTCAAAGTTACACTGACACGGTAGGTGATTATGCAATTACTCAAAATGTGATGCCTTTGTACAAATTTATTCTTCTCTTATATGAGTATGACAAATTCAGAATTTGTGTAATCAAGTTTACAGAAATCAGTAAAAGAAAGGGATTTTTCTGCAATTTGATATTGCATAAATAACATAGAACTTTTATGGGAAGCTGTTCCTATTTGGGTTGCATGAACACAGAATTCCTACGAGTTCAAACAACAGCAACAGCAACACTCGGACACATTCGAGTTGAAATGATGACCTCGGTGATTTTGCTAGCAGCTCCGGCCACCGCTTTCTGACGGCGCCCCCAATCCGGTGACCTCCGGATCATGGCTTCGGTGATGGCCTCGCCGCCGTCGCCGCGGAGGAAGGGGGCACCCTGTGCTCGACCCTCGTCCGCCATGAGAGAGAGAGAGAGAGAGACTTGCAGATATCCAAATCTGAATCCGACTTGAAGAACTCTCTTTTACACTTGCAGTCTTTTGATTGTTGCTTTTGCGCTGATATTATTATTTGCCAGGACATGAATCTTGGCCGCTTGTGTTAATTGTGTTTTAGTAGTAACCTATAAAGTTGAAATCCAAATTGAGGTGTCAACAGATTGGTCAGCTTCTTGATAATGTCCCTCGTGCGAACCAGAGCAGCTTAATTAAGAACAATGTTAGTGAAAGTTGGACTTTTTGACCTCAACTTAAAATCCTCGAATGCTCAAAGTTAGCTTGGCCCAAGATGAGATTCAACAATTAAGAAAAATACTTGGTTTACTCGAGTCTAATGAGCAAAACAAGCCTCACATCCTGGGTTACTGTGCCTACAGGCTCCGGCCTCTTAGGTTTATGTAATGCAGTCCATTTTTTTATTTATTTATTATGGAGGACAATGATGGGGGCACAATTTAGAAGCCCAGCCTGCCTGCTATTTTCATTGAAGTTTGCGAAATATGGTTACATGTATCAGGTATAAACTTCCCCGAAAACAAGAAACAGCTATGAAGCTGACCAGCAACATTTACTTTAAAATCACATCTTGTACGAAGCCGAAGAGGAACACTATGCATATACACCACAGCATCTTGTTGAGCAGAATCCATATTCACAATCAGGTGTAGTTAAAAAACTCGAAAGGCGACACTCTCTTGCATCAGTTCAAATGCTCCACCGATCATTTATAAGAGAACAACTAAAGACAGTAACAGTTGCACGTTCTTTTTTTAAATTGTAATAAAGTAGTAACAAAATTTTGAATCCAGTTCAAAAAACATTAAATGTTTGAAATCTAAATTGAAGATCTTAGAATAAGTTTTGTCAAATACATGTGGACATTGAATTGATAAAAAATGCTATTGTTAAATTGTTGAAATCTAAATGGAAAAAAATTAGTTATTTTTTAATATCTCTAAATTAAAAATTCATATTCCGAGACCAAAATTATTAATACGTGAAAACTTTTAAATTATTGCATGCATTTTCTAATTGCTTTTAGAATTAAACGCTATCATTTTTAAATAGAGTATAATCTATATATCTACTATTATAATCCTAAAATTTTTATAAATATATAATCCATTTTTATTGTAAATACTTGATTTCTAAATAATATATCTTCGCTAATTAAATTTTTTCTTTTCAGTTTTTCTTCATATTCTCTTTTGTTTTAATTCTATCATGTGTTGCAACTATTATGAGAGCTCTGGGGAGGAAGAATAACATATTTTTTTACTTGGATTAATAAAAAGCTTTGTTGAAAAAATAAAAATAAAAAAATTAAACATATTTTTCAAATTTAATAAATTTTTTTGTTTAGATTATTCTTAAAGCACGCCAAGTTTCTATAGCGTTTCATCAAAGAATTTAGCAAAAGTACTGAACAAATTACCGAACAAAAGAGTAACAAATAGCTTCTCAATCTAGCAAGGGATTTGCCCAAGAATATCCTGTCACCTTCTCTCTCCGCGCCAACAAAAAAGGAGCCAAAACTAACACATCCCACTTCATTATGACTTCCTTGTGCACATGAAGAAGAAAAAAATCACCAATTCCGTCCATAAATCTAACAAAATCAGAGGATGGCCAGAAACATGCAGATTGTGTTTTAGAGCCTGCCGAATAGAGCTAATATAACAGCTGCCGTGTAATAACAAATGAGATTTTTCCCCACTCCCTTGATCCCAACACATCACACAAATAACATATCATGCTAAAAGTATTGGTCTCCCCTTAATTACAAGCAAAACATTAGCATTTTGATTTCTGATTATGGGACTGGAATTCCCCTATAACTGGTGAAATGAAACAAAAGAACCACCACCGAAATCTAAAAAAGAGTCAAAAAGTTTTTAACAGAAAAGCTTCTTCAGACATTCCTAACAATCCCAAGTCCTACAGTAGAAGGAGCCAATCATTTTGGGGGAACCCTTTCCACTGAAATTGTTGCTAAATTCCATCTAAAAAAATTTCTCTACTACTCTGAAAAAATAAAGATGGCCAACAATAAAAGTATGGAGACAGGAAATAAAGGTTGAGAGAGAGAGAGAGAGAGAGAGAGAGAGAGAGAACCTGATGGTCAGGTAATGACAGCGTGGAGTAAATTAAATTTTGATCAGTACTTTCTGTTTCGTAATGGTCTTATTTTCACTATGTATTAGAGCGAAAAAACAAGAGGAGGACAGTTATAGTGCTTCACAAAGAGTCACGCTGATTGTAATAATTACAACAATTAAGTCCGCCCAGGGTGGCAGAAACAAAGAGAATGTATTACTACATGTTAGCTGATGTGAGATACATAGAACTTGAAAGAGAGGAGAATGTTACAAATACCTCATTAATCATATGTCGGAAAAAAGCCAACAAATAATGACTATGACTTTGAGGACGAAACAATATGTTTCAGTGTGCAAATAATGCCAGTATTAAGAATTGTGATACTTCTCAATTGTAGGAAAGTAATTTTCGTCACTCGCTTGGAATAATAACAAAACAACCATAAATCTCATGTTATTCATGAATGGAAAAATGATTAAATAGCCCATAACTAAACGTATTTATTGTAAAAAATGATGCCGTATTTATTTTATGTCTCTTTCATTAGAACTCATCAAAAATTTCATTTTCAGATGGACCTTGTAATTTATTAAACTCTATTCCCATTTTCAAATCGGTTGACCCAAACATAGTAGTTTAGATAAATTAATTTTGAATTTAGAAGCTAAACTCTGCAGTTTAAAACTAATTATCATCAAAACAATAATTAATCTTTTTTTTTATTTACAGCTGTGATAAGGTAAGGGGAGCAGCTCGTCCTTTGGCTTTTTTACTGCTGCAGTTTCGTGCTTTTGACTGAGTAGGAAAAAATAAAGATGGCCAACAATAAAAGTATGGAGACAGGAAATAAAGGTTGAGAGAGAGAGAGAGAGAGAGAGAGAGAGAGATCCTGAAGTAGAAGAGAAACCAGCCAGAGCATAGAACCCAACTGCGGTACATAGACAGAGGCCTACTTGTGCTGTGCTCCAGCTGCAAGAATCTACAGTCTCTGTAACTTGTGTCCTTGCAGTACATAAAGCGATAGCTTGGCAACATCTCATATTTAGAGCCGCCCCCTCCACATTTTCCCATCCGGGCTTGGGACCGGCAATGGCAGTGTTAAGCAGCACAACAACAACATGCACAACAACCAACAACTGAATCAATCACATCCAACACAAATAAGGGCATCACATCGAAACTGTTAAACAAAATCACACTAAAATCCTACCCACAACCCACAACACAAATTATAACCCAAAAAAAAAAAGGAAAAAGAAATAAAAGAATAAGCCGCTCCTATAAACATGCATGCACCGCTATGAAGTCTATTTAAAAACAAAATTCAAACGGGTAATAATCCAGCAATAGTTGACAACTAATTGCTAATGAAATACAATACTTGTATGTACCTATAGTTAAAAGGATCCCACAAAAAACAAGACAGAAATAAAATATTCACTCAGCACTATGCTTCAACAGAACATGATAAAATCAGTACAACCAAAAATAAAAGATTAGGAACTACATTAAAAAGTTAGGGAAAAATTCAAAATATTTTACTCCACATTGAAAACACACAATAAAGTCATGAATATCACTCAAAAGATAATTCACAAAAACCAAACCCCCACATTATCCCTCAAGAGATTCACACTGAAATATATTCACAAAAATCAATTATTCTTGTAGAAAGCAAATGACCCCCCAAAAAATCCACTAAGCAAACAGGTATTTCCCATGCACAAAATTTTAAGACCAATAGGCAGCCTTCACCCTAAAATAGCAGGTAATGAAACTGATAGGTGACAAATCCCTTTGATAAGAACCAAAAGTGTGCATCAGTTACAAATCAACAACTTTTAACTTTGTGCTTTGGTGCTCTCATGGGGCATCAGTACCAAACTATCAATCCAGCCAAATAAACTGGAAGTTCATCCAGACAGCGAAAAACAGCAAGCTATAACAGGTTCACTTGCAGCAGTGTTCTACATTTTCCCAGATAACCATCTATCTAATAATCAACCACCATGATTCATCATTCCATGGAACAGCTACAACCAATTAATTAATTAATTAATTAAGAGAATGAAAACCAGTGATACTATAAAGAAGCTAGCTTGAACATCTGAATATACTTTAATGAAAGAGCGGACATGGAATAACTAAACAGCCCAATGATACATGACCAAATATTTATCAATATTCAAGAAGAATCAAACATGGAATAACTAATAACCCCAATGATACATGACCAAACATTTATCAAAGTTCAACACTCAACTTTAACCCATGAGAAAAATCCAATATGTGAGTTATTTATCAGAGTTCAACGCTAAACCTTAAAACCCACAAAAAAAAAATCCAGTAAGTTAGTGGTAAATAGATATGCTTAAGAATAGAAATAACTAGATGAAATATGAGCTAACAAATGGATGGAACATGTAAATTAATAAGCCTAATTATGGACGCAGTATCTATCAAAGTCCAGCATTCAACTTTAACCCATGAGCAAAATCCAAAATCAGTGGTAAATAAATTTGGTTAATTAGAGGAAATATGAGCTAAAAATTGATGGGACATGGAATAACTATAACCCAATGATACATGAATAAATATTTATCAAAGTTCAAGAAGAATGGAACATGTAATAACTAGTAAGCCCAATGATACATCACCCAATATTTATCAAAGTTAATTTATATGTTAATGATAAAAAAATTTGCTTAACAAAAGAAATAGCTATAAGAAATATAAACTAACAAAAGTGCGGGACATGGAATAACTAATAAGCTCAAAGATACATGACCCAATATTTATCAAAGTTCTAACACTCAACTTTAACCCATGAGAAAAAATCATTAATGTAGTGGTAAATAAATTTCTTAAACAAAAGAAATAGCTAGAGGAATAGGAGCTAACAGATGGATGGGACGTGGAAATAAGCCCAATGATACATGACCCAATATTTATGAAGTCCAACGTTCAACTTTAACCCATAAGCAAAATCCAAAGTTAGTGACATGCAACCCAATATTTATCAAAGTTCAAAATCCAACCTTAAACTCAATAAGTTGGTGCTAAAAATTCTGTTCAACAAAAGATAGCCAGAGGAAACTATAAACTAACAAATCCAACTAACTATCCCAACACTACTTAGGAATAACTAAAAATAGAGTAAATTATGATACACAACTTGATCCATACTTCGTGTCACAGGGATCCTGAAGCGTAACAAAAAAAGTGTCTACTAAGGTGATAGTAGACACTCTTATCACACCTTTAAAAGTTCCACAAAGAAGATACAAACAATGGAATCAATTTACATAAATAATCAAACAATATGAGATATCAAACCAAACACAATATAGCAATATGCAAACAACGGTACCAGTTCCACTTTTTGAACATCTGGTCACTCAATTATAAAAACGAATGTTTTCCCAAGGAAGAAAGATGATTTGCTGATGAGACCACACACAAAGCACTCGAAAATGACCACAAAGAAAATACAAAAACTAGGCAGGTAACAAACTTCTTCTCAAGCTTAATAACCTTACAAAAACAACCAGGGAGACACTCTGCTTCCTCATCATGGAGTTGGATACCATAACAGCCACTAGATAAAAGAATAACGGAGAGGGAGGAGAAGGGGACAAATGATTTAAGGCAGAAGACAACCTGTAATGTTAACAAGAAGTCAACAACAGAAATTATGCATATTTCCCATCAAGAACAAGCAGAAAAGCCAGAGGGGACATGAAGGAGGCAGATGGTTCAAATGCGCAAGACAATTGTAACGTTTGTACAACATCAATCATATTTCCCATCGAGAACAAGAAGCAAACAAATGAACTGCAAAAAAAACTAGAAAAATCAGACAAGGGACCTAATACAACAAGAAAAATAGAGGGACAATGGCTTATCCAGGAAACTTTTTTATGTGAATAAATAAACAATCACTTGCTTTAATTTATGATTTATAAGACGCATCTTCCCTGTGAAGAAGCATACATTACTCAGAAGAGACAATGTAAAAATTAGTTGTGACTAGAATATAAATGGGTCCCTCAGATTCAATACAACAACAACAACTAAGCCACTTATCTCAAGAATTTGGGGTAGGCTACATGAACCAAAAGATAATTACGCCGGATCGGGCACATGATCCTCAGATTCAATGACTCAAGGACAAGTGAGTACTTAATAAAAACTACACCCTTCAAATTTCTTCACTTATTTAATTCCACAAAATGAGCCAGGGAATGTTTCACGACCCCTTCTGACAGATAGCATATTGTGTTGAATGTTCCATGAATTACCTGCTAGCATCAATTTTTTTTTTTTTGAATGTAGGCCGTAGCCTAGTGCAAGCGCGATTTGAATCTATTTAAGTACATCTATCCCTATAACCTACAGGCTACAGAGTTGAGTCAAAATTCTAATGAAATAGCTGAGAAGTACAACAGAAATAGTGGAAAAGCCACGACAACCAAATCAATTACTTTAACCAACATTTGACATACTGAATTTCTCATGAGTGAGGATGCACCGAATGCTCATTGCTCCTTAGATGGTCTTAAAAAGCAGTCTGGTGATGAAAGGCAAAAACACTTAATAATAAGTAATAAAAAAACACGAGTGTTTCAAGTAATAAAAAATACAGTGTGTTTCAGGCTTTCCAATCTGTAGAAAACAAGACATACATGATAATCTGGCAAACAAACAAATTCACATTGACAACACTGTGCAAGAGTTATCAGATGGATTAGATGCCCTACAAGCTAACCCAAAATAACTAGAGCACAAAAGGGATATCTTCCCAACTTAAACCTACTAATTAAAACCGATGCTACTATAAATCTGACACTTTGACGCGGACAAGGATGTGAAGATGTTGGCTAGATCTCGTTCTAGCGCCGATGAACCCTGAAAGGTCAAGTAGGGAAAATACTCAAATCCACCAACAAAGGAACTCAAATCCGCGAGAAAAAGAGAACACTCAATTGAATTTATAAAAAATATTGTGTACCAAACAAAGAATACAATGGCCTTTAAATAGGCATTAAAAATAGTAATCTAATCTAACTAGGAAATTAAAAACAAAAACAATTTGAAATCCAATTGAGGCCGAAAATGAAATCTTAAACAAAATCAAATAGCAGGTCGGTGACAGTATAAGTTGACTGGATGCTAGGATTAGTCGACTAGGAAGAAGTCCAGAAAATTTTTCTACTCTCTGTTGCACCATATTAATCGACTAATAAGAGGATTAGTCGACTATTTTTGATAATTAGTCGATTAATACAAATTTTGTTATTTTTATTGTCCTGCTCTCCTACATCAGTCCCTCCCACTTCAAAAGAACTTGTTCTCGAGTTTCGATCTGAATATAGCTGCTCGGTAGGGACTCTTTCAGCTGGGATTCTTCTCTCCTCAAATACACCTTCATTATATCTTCTTCAAAGAGTTTCTCTCGTCTCTTCTTCTCAGTTACTGCTTTATACTTATTATTAGATTTCTCAACAAAATCTGCTCTCTTTTGCCTGCGAGGAAGTGCAATTGCTTTATTCATGCTCTCTCCATTCTGTTGTTTGTGTTTTAACTCTTTAATCTTCTCCTTTAGAACTTCATTCTCTTTAGGATGTGCAACCGGTAATGTGAAAAATTAAGTAAACTTGCTTCCAAGATAAGATCAATGTAATGTTGTAACTCTCTCATGGGTGGTAATCCTTTCAGTAGCTTGTCATGCACAACTCTTTTAGACTCTTCCAATGATGGTTCTATCTTCTTAGGAATTTCATTGATTGGAGAAACTTCTTCTTTAACAACTAAAGCAAGACTTTACTTTATTTCCTTTGAATCCACCAAAAACTTGTCTTGATTGCATATGGATATGAACTTAGGCTTTTCTTTTTCTGTAGAATTTAGAATAGGTGAAATAAGCTTCATAACTAAATTGTTGTCATCGAGAGATTTACTTTACTGACAATTACTTGAGGTTTCTGAATGAAAATAACATCAATTTGAATATCTCGGTCACTCATCTGGATGAATCTCTCTTGGTTGACTTCTCTTCAATTAGTTGGTTATCTGCTTAACAGAAATCAATCTGACAACTAATCAAGATCACTGAGATATCAACAATCTAATTGGCCAGGTCGGCAAATATCAGGTGGGAGGTTTTCCGTTCAATAGAACGTTCCTTAATTTAAGAACCACCTTTCAATTTTCTTCCTTGGTTAAACACCAATTAGACTGAATCTAAATCAGTCTCGATATACTATAAAGTATATCCCCTGTATAAAGGACTTAATCCACTTATACAGTATTTGGAGTGAGGTACGCTTAGAGCGAATCTCCTTAAGACAATTACGTCCCCCGCACCGGTGCTAACGGGATAATGGACGCTGGTCTCCCAAGATACAACACTCCTTCACGGTATTTGGATAGCACTACCAAATCACCATCTTTTTTGCCTTCAAAGCAAGGTTATGAGCTTCATCAAGGGAGAACACGTGTAGAAGCACATATTTTTTAATTGAATACATGAGCCCACTAGTGTACTTGCCGCTAGTTATTCCTCAATCATAACTAATCCGTAACAAGAAAAAAGCCAATAGAACTCTGATATATGTGACAATGGTTCTATTTCCTTGGAAGCAACTCTCAAATTGTTTGAACAAAATTAATGATTATTTGCAGGGAGAAATTTACCTGGTAAAGTCATTTCATCCTCCTCCAAGTTTTTATGGGTGGTTTGTCTTGTTGCATACGGATGTTTTGCAGTTGATCCCACCATGTCGTTGCTCTTCCTTTAAGTTTGTAAGCCACAAACTTAACATGATTCTCCACGGAATATACGCCATTCAAACATCTTAGCAACTTCATCAATCCAAATTAAGGAGAACTCAATATCATTACTACCATCAAAAGAAAAAATCCTAAACTCAAAATTTGAGTATCCTCCTCCTTTCTCACGAATAGAATTAAGAAATATGTTTCTCCTATTAGGGTTAGAAAATTCGCCTCTCATGTTTAAGTTAGAGTTAGCGAATCTCCTTCGCCTTCCATAAACCATCCCTTCATCTTCATAATCATCTTCAAATCATTGTATTGATAGATGTGATTGCACAACTCCTCTTCGCAGAGGAATTCATTAAATTGAAGATGATGTAGAGGTTACCTTAGTGGTGGATGATGTGGTGGTGGTTGATGTGGCGGTGATTGATATGATAGTCGTTGATGTAGCGGAGGTTGATTCGATTGACGATCATATCTGCTTCAGTACATACCATCGGCTAGACTTCAGTCATCAATCCTGAGAGACAACTTCTTGATCTCTTGGACTATAAGATCCAACGTTGACTCTATAGCGCCGATTTTCCTTCAACAGTGCTCATCCGTGTGAAAAGGCCTTGCAATCCATTATCGTCTCTTGACATCGTCGGAAAGTTGCCGAAACTCCGATACCACTTGACGCAGATAAGGAAGCGAAGATGTTGGCTAGATCTTGTTCTAGCGCTGACAAACCCCGAAAGGAACCTTCAGATAGGGATAAACTCGAATTCACGAACAAAAAAGAACACTTAATTGAATTTATCAAAAATATTGTGTACCAACAAAGAATACAATAATCTTTAAATATGCTTTAAGAGTAGTAATCTAATCTAACTAGGAACTAAAAACAAAAATAATTTGAAATCCAATTATATCTGAAAACGAAATCCTAAACAAAATCAAATAGCAGGTCGGTGACAATATTAGTCAACTAGTGTTAGGGACTAGTTGACTAGGAAGAAGCCCAAAAAATTTCCCTACTCTCTATTGCACCATATTAGTCGACTCGACATTGAGAGGGTTAGTCGACTATTTTTAATGATTGGTCGTCTAATACAGATTTTGCTATTTTTGTTGTCTTGCTCTCATATATCACACTTCAACAAACCACTGATGCTCTTGAACAAACCATTTCAACCTACCGAGACAATCAACCATAAAATGGCCAAGATGCCCTACAGGCTATAACCCAAAATAACTAAAGCACAAAAAGGTATATCTTCCCAACTTAAATCTACTAATTAAAACTGATGCTAATATAAATCAGACACTTCAACAAACCACTGATTATACTATAAATCAGACACTTGAACAAGACATTACTACCCATCAAGACAATCAACCATAAAATGGCCAATTTTTCAAATCCATAAAAGACCATGTACTGAGACCAAAACGTGGAAGTGATAACATTGCAAATAGAAATCATGCCACTGCAAATCAAAAACTTTAGCCAAGATGTAAATCCTATATAGTACAATCCGCCCGTGATGTAACCAACTCTGACTTCCACTGTTTGCTTGGCACTCCCTATATACACCTCCAAGATGCACCCTTGCACCAAGGCTAAATATAGATATAAGATAGAAATCTAGAAATTTGACAAATTTCATAAAAGAAACCATCTCAGCCCACCCACAATGGACTACTGTATCTTCTTCTCAGTGGAGAACGAACGATTCATTGAGGCCTCAAAACACTTTTCAAATTACCTCCTCACTAAATGCTTTCGTCATAAAACTTTTATGTTCTTTATCCCCCTCTTCCTCTAGCGAATTAAATGGATAACTCCAGCCTTTATGTCTCTCCCGAAGAGGAGGATATTCTCGGTTTTGGTGCCAGCCAAGAACCTACGACCTTCCCATCACACTCATGTGCTCTACCAACACATCAAGATCTCTGATAAGTGATTTTCAATTCCAATTAGAGCCTTTGCCTCTCTTTTTCGATCAAAAGAGAATCTGAGCTACTGTGTAAAACTTCTAGTAAAAATACAGACTAAAACATACACCATGTGAGTACAAGAAGAATTAAATTTAAAACTTTAATTGTGCAGCTCTAATCTATATTTTACATGCATCTAAGGTTGGTAATGGGCCCAGGCCGGCCCAAGACCCAAGGGCCGACACGAAAATAATCAATACATTGGTAATAAAAAATGGACCGTGAGCCGTAATTTTATGGCCCATTTAAGTTTCATGCCATGCCTAGGCTTGCCTCGACCTGGCACACTCCCAATGATGGCCCGAATGGAGCTCCGCTGGGCAAGCACGATGGGCCGTCCCAATTAATACCAAGTTTCAGCTTTTATTCTTACCTAGTGACAACTGAGATATATCTAATACAATCTCAGCCATTGATTTAATTCTAATTTAAGTATAAAAATTGAAGTTGAAAAGTCTTAGCCCTAAATTTCTCCTTGAGAACATTCGAACTGAACTACTAAAGCCCGAATCTTCCCTCTCCATTGCTTCCTCTCGCCACTAATGCTGGCGATTCACACAACTCCTCACTCTCCCCGCCACCCGGCCTGCCTCTTGTTTAGTGATGTTGTCATTTTGTTTGTGATTTGGTTGAATCTATTTAAGTGCATGATACTTATCTCTAAAAAAAAAAATCTTCATGTTCTTTCCAAGAACTAAATCCAGCACAAAATAGGCACAAAAGTAGACAAAAAATAAACACAAAATAAACACAAATAGTAGGCCAATTCCGGCACGAATGGTCCGGCACGATGCAGGCACGAATTGTCCGGCACGTAGCAAGCATGATCGGAAGTATGAATGGACCGGCCCATTATCCAGTTAATGGTACACAGGCTTACATGTATAGGCCCATATAGTACTTTGGGTCGTGCCTGAGCCTAGGTGTTCTTACATGAGCCGCTGGGCTTGACTAGGCATGGCACGACCCGGCCCATTACCAATCCTACATGTGTTAGACAAACCTACTAAAAATAGCATGCAAAAAAGAAAAAAAAAACTCTAGAAATTACCATACTTTTAGCCTTAGTAAATTTCTAGAAGCACATAGCAACGTGAAAAGAATCAGCCGAAACAAGAGTATGGTGGCTCTTACAGAGAAAAGACCCTTAACAAGGAAAGAACTGAACTATAAACAAGCCCTTAAATAAGGAAAGAACTGAACCATAAACAAGAGGTTGACGTGCACAAAGGTTCTAAATTCCTAAATGACCAACAAGCAAAACTTAGAATTACCATAAAACAAAACCTCTAAATCAATATTTGTGAATGATTTCTGGAAGGGAAAAAAAGTCTACGAATAGAAAGGTTTCATCTGGAGACCCAACTCCAGCAAAATGCTAATAACATTATTGGAAAAAATAGAAGTGAAGGAACTTAAAGCTAAATGACATGGTGTCAGAAATTGGAAATCAACAGGTGTTAACTAGAATGTATACATGAAAATATATTAGAATGCGTATATGGAAAATATAGTGGGCCACTAGCTCTAGTGATTACTAAAATGGAGACATTACCAAGAAATAGGATAAACAATCATTGAGAAAATATTTCCGACTCCTTCATAGAAGATGATTAAAAGCTACTTATAAATCGAAACCGAGGCCTAGAAATCGAAACAAAAGCCTGATGAAACCAGCATACTGCGCAGGTTCAAGTCTGACCATAACATTATAGGACATAAACCAGTTACAGTTCAACCATAACATTACAAGACACAAACCAGATGTCCAAAAACTATAAATGGATATAATATCTTGGTCCCTTCATCTCTTACTTCGAAGAAGTGGACATCCATACTTTCCTAGTCCTTCAATCATGACAAAGATCATGAGCTTTATGCAATTCCTTCAGACAAGGAAATTGACGTGGTTACTATGCCCATAAACCCTCACAAGGCATCAAAATCTGATGGTCTTCCTACCCTCTTCTTCCAGTCATGTCGGGATATCATCAAAACAAACACTTGCGCGATAATTAAAAACTTCAGATCTCGCTCCTTCCCAAATTGTATGTCATAGTGTACATATCTATTCCCAAAAAAGAATAAATGTATTTTCCCCTCTAATTACAGGCCTATTGGGTTTCCTCCCTAAGCTTATTTGAGGCATCCGCATTTTCACCCGGAAGGCATTTCTCAGTTAACTATGGAACTGTTGCGTCATATTATGTCTAGCAAGAAGCGAAGAAAACGATGCTTTACTCTCGAAGTTGATATGGCTAAAGTACATGATAGATTAGAATGGCCATACCTTTTGGAGATGCTATGAAAATTCAATGCATGCATCAGTTCAACCAGTTACCGTCAATGTGATTGGTGACACAAAAGGCTTCTTTAGACCCTCTTAAAAGTCCAAGGGAGAAGTCCCCTTATTCTGGAGGGAGAGTAACATACCAGAGCGTGCAAATTAATAGTAAGACTCCTCAAGTATCTTATCTTTATGTGCTCTTCAGTGAAGCCTCTACGTAATAGCAGTGAATTCCCTTCCAACTGCTACTGAACAGAAGATCTCTGACATTATCTCTAAGTTCTAAGAAACCTTCTCACAATACAGGTCTTCTATATCTATCATAGTAACAATGTAGTTGCCCATAACCTAGCCCCTAAATCCCTTGCTCATTCCTTTTACGGTAACAAATTTGATTGTAATTGGCCTACTCCTTTAATGGGTTTGTGACAAATGCAAATAATTAACAAATAAACCAAACAACAGAGGAGGAGGAGGAGGAGGAGGAGGGGGAAGAAATCCAGATCAGATATAAGTTAATTACACAAGTCTATTTGACATTTGTATATTACCTGCACCAAAGAAAAATGGCACTAGAAAAAAGGTAAACACAATCCATCCCCATGTCTAAGACTCAAATGATGTGGCTACAGTAGATGTGATATTCAATTAAGGAAAAAAAATCATCTAACCACAATGTTTTGTCATCCTTTACTGACATTCACTCCGCATCAGATTTAATAACCAAAGGAATAAAATAAGTGATCCAATAGCAGAATCTAAAATATGCAATCTAATATAAGCAATCTCTCTAACACTCCCACACGCTCGCGCGGAGGGGGGTGGGGGGAGCAATCACACAGACGCACAATGTGCAAGGACAAGGCCAATGACATATATATGTTTTTATATTTTTAACACAGATAGCTAACATCAGGCATTATTAATATGACTTGAACATAGATCATAGATCATTGACAATAGAACGAAAATACTGTGCAACACATACTAAGTACTAATTTTTACCCATTTGAATGAAGATATACCTTCCATGTTTTTGTTTTTCTACCACAGATATTTTCTTGCTTATGCTGAAAATATCCTAAATTTCTTTTGCTTTGAAGTAAAAATTGTTCTAACGTCTTTTTTGGAGAGCATTTTTAGCAAATCAAGGAAAAACTAATACAGATTGGGGTGGCAAATCAAACCCAACCCAACGGGTCAAACCCCAGCCTGGCCCGAACATTTTAGTATTTGGTTCAACCCACCTAACTAGATAATTAACTAAACTAATGGAATCGGGATTGATCTTTTCATCATATTGACTCGAGTTGACCTGGATATAAATTTATATTTACAAATCATATGCTAACCAATAGGACAATAGGTGAAGATAGAGCCTTTTGGTTTATTAGAAATTTAGGACAAAGTGCAGTTTAAGTGTTGAGTAATGACAAATCTATTTTTTTAAACAAAATATTCTTCTGCGTAATAAATACATTCGACACTATCTGTTTGTCTGTAGTTCAGATGGTTGAGTGCTTGTGAGGTAGTGGATTTATGTAAAAGGTCTTGGGTTTGATCCTTGTCATTAGAATGACTTTATCTTTAAAAAATTGAATAATTCGTAGCTGCTAATCAGGTTAGCAGGTCGGATTCAGGTAAGTAACCTGATTAGCAGCTGGGTCAGGTTGCAGAATATACTATTGAGTCAATTTTTGACCCGATCCTACCCACCGAACCCAATTGTCACCCCGAATTTTACAGACACAGGCAAACTTAGACGCGAAAGACATGACTCAAAAGATTCTAAAAGGTACAAGGAAAATAGAAGTAAAATAGAATATCATGTCTAATACATGTCTGAGACATCTCCAATATGTACTATGCTACCTAGGAAAAATAGTATTTCAAAAAGTGAAATGCACATAAAATAGCCACTAAATGACCTATTGACAATTAAAAATATATTATGCCGTCAAACAGACATTGCACGTGTCAAATATGCATCTTACGAGATTTCAAGATGTATCACATGCAATAAATCAGAAAGGAAACTGTTTTATGATAGATGCATCAATTCTAAATAGTTATAAAAAGAGCACAGTGAAAGAAAATAGTTTTGCACAACATACAATGATGACAACACTGGGATATTGCAACAGAGGAACTCACAATGCAAGTTTCAGTTAAATACGCAACTCACAGAACATTCAATAGCTAGTTGATATAAGAAATTATCTCTCCCGCATCCCTGTTGAAAATCCAAATTTCTTAGTTATGTGCTCCAATACCTGAAAATCTCCTTTATACCTCGATTTTCAACTATAAGAAATACCAATATAGCATTGTTTAACAGTTTTCTGACCCACCTCTACACCTCTCTCAAGCTATACTGGCACGGTGCAGATCTCTTCTACCATCCATGAACATTCTTGATCTGGATTGCACCAACTAAATGCACATCTGTTACCTAAAAAACACTGCCATCATCAGACTTAGCCTCCACTAATAGAGGATATTAAATATATAACTATGTAGCACATCTTTTATCCATCATTATTGTATATATCACAGTAAACAAACAAAATAAGAAAAGAAAATAAACAATAAACAATAAACTATACATATATAATAAACTGGAAGCAGTTAGTGATACTTATCTACTTGTAGTACCTTTATATAACAGATGTATATTGTACATTTGTTGCAGAAAACAATATATATGTAGCACAAAGAAAAGATATAATTCAACAGAGATTTTTATTTGATATCCATACCATATTATCAAATTCAGCCAATATCCACAGGTATGAAAGACCTCAACTGTGAAATTCTCCGCATGTTCTGATTTCTCAAAGCCAGGAGGATTGCAATTAAGCAAAGTCAATTAGTGAAACTAAAGTAATAATGTTCCGTAAAAGAAAGTAAACATAAACAAAAAAGTAATATCATGTTGTTACATCACAAGAAGATAGGAGAGAACAATTATAACCAGACATTCTTTGACGCAGAAACACAGCAAAGACTCCCCTGAAGAATGAAGTGCAAAAGTAGATTACCTATTAATAGCAATACTTAAGCCTGAGACAAAAATACCTAAAATCAAATGAAGATTACTTATTAATAGAAATACTTATTGCCTGAGTCCAAAATACCTAAAATACATTGACACCATATTTTAATAGATGTAAAGTTTGTTATTCATGATATCACAACATTAAACAATTATATTCCAAATCAGAAAAATATTCAAACTAAGAAAAACCTGCAGTTTTAGCATCAATGTAAAAGTTTATCAATATTCAAACTAAGCAACATACAATCAAAACTCTAATGAATGTAAAAGTTTCAGAGTGTCTAAAATGACATAGAAGACTTCCCAACACCACGTCTCTTGCCTAAATCAGCGTTTATATAGCATTGCAGGTATTTTGCATAAATGAAACACAAAAAGGTAATACAAAAACTGAGGCAACTTGACAAAATATACACTTGATAGGGTTCACAATTTTAAGAATGGAACTGTAAAAGAAATTAAAATAAGACTAACTTATTGAGAAAGATATCAAGTGAATCATAAATGTGAGCTACAGGCCCCCATGAAATGGCCAAGGGTGTCCATATCAATCACTAACCAGAGAATTAATAAGAAATAAATTTAGCAGAATAGGCAAAGATCAGGGAATCCCTAAAACTAATATGAGAAATTTGGCTTGACAAACTGATTACCTTTAACAGCAGTGGTCAAGAACCTACAATTTTTATTTCAACTAGCATTCCATTTACACGCTAATACTAGGCTTAGTATTATGGTGGTGCTTTTTGAAATATTTATATTTTTCACGTAGAGAAAATAAATTTAGCAGAATAGGCAAAGATCAGGGAATCCCAAAAACTAATATGAGAAATTTGGCTTGACAAACTGATTACCTTTAACAGCAGTGGTCAAGAACCTACAATTTTTATTTCAACTAGCATTCCATTTACACGCTAATACTAGGCTTAGTATTATGGTGGTGCTTTTTGAAATATTTATATTTTTCACGTAAAGAAGTGATCACAGTGATACCACATTGCAACATCACAAAAGAAAAGTTGAGTTAACATCAAGTACAACAGATCAAAGTCTGTCATTCACGGACCAAAATAAGTACTCAAAAAGAGAATAATTTAGCTAAAAAAAAAGAACAAAACATGTGGTGATAGCTCATCTCCCATATCATTTCCATTTCTTACTTAAAAGGTGATGGGGGACATGAAGACATTTAGGAAGGATTTATTTTAACAGTTTCTACTTCTTGTTTTATTTTTTATTTTTTATTAGACTTTTATTTTCTTTATATGAAGCACGAGTAGTGCACGTGTCCCCTTTTCCATATAAACTATTGTTGTTCTTTTGCTTGAGGTCAATGAATGGATTATTGAGTTATTAAGAGATTGAAACCCCATTTGGGTTTTTGCAAATGTTCATGTGTGAGTTATTAAAAGATTGAACCCTAATTGGGGGTATGAAGTGAGAGCGGTTCTCCTGGGTGTAAAGCTCGAATCTAAATCTCTATATGTGTGATCACCTGGAAGAGCCTCGATCAATCTATACATTTTCTCCCAATTTTTTCAAACCATAGATTAATTTATCCCCAATCCCACCACAAACCCTAATTTTTCCCTAATTACTCTAGTTTTTTTTCCTTCATCCTGTTTCAAATTGATATCATAGCTATCCTGAACCGTTCCACAAAAATCTCAAAGCCCTTAATCAAGATTCTCTTCTCTTTCTTTTTCTTCCCAGATCTTTAGTTCTCTTTAGGGGAAAAAGACCTTCAAAACTCTAGATCTACATTTCTTTCTTCTGTTTTTTCTCTTCTAAAATCCCACAGTTCCTCTTTGATCTCAAAAAAATGTACTGTTCACGTGAACAGTACCATGCAGTACTGTTCACGTGAACAGTAACTGACCCCTAAAAAATTCTTTCTTCCTTTTCTTCAAATCTCAAATCCGATTTCGACCTTGACTTCATCTGCATACTACCAACCCAGATCCGATCAGATCTGCAATCATATCTACAGACCCGACCTAGGCCCTTTGCAGACCCGATCTCCGCGACCTAACTCGCTAAGCTTATCTCAACCTAGAACTGAAATGATGCATTTCCAACTCGTTTCAAATTCAGACTCACTGGCAACAGATTTAATCTTTAATTTTTGAAATCTTTATGTGTGATCCATGAAGTGAGTGATTCACCTAGGCGAGATACCCCAACAATTAATTTTTGAATTCAGCCACCATCCAAATCTACGATGAAGTCTTTACTGCAAAGAAATGAAGAATAGTTTAAAAACTCAAGGACGAGTTTTCTCTAACCAGGGGAAAATGGTGGGGGATATGAAGACATTTAGGAACATTTATTTTAATAGTTTTTATTTTCTTGTATCAATTTTTATTTTTTTATTAGGCTTTTATTTTTCTTCATGTAAAGCACGAGTAATGCACATGTCCTCTTTTCTATATAAACTATTGTAGTTCTTTTACTTGTAATGAATGAATTATTGAGTTATTAAGAGATTAAAGTCCTAATTGAGTTCTTTCAAATATTCATGTGTAAGGCATAGAGTGAGAGAGTGATTCTCCTTATGTGAAGTCTGAATCTAAATCTCCGTATGTGATGCAAAGTGGGTGAGCGATCACCTGATGAGATATCCAAATAAAAATTTATCTTCTCCCCAATTTTCTGAAACCCTAGATTAGTTTATCTCTAGTACCACCCATAAACCCTATCCGTTCTGCGTCAAAAGGATTTGTTATGCCCATGTCATGCAGCGCTCTGATCATTTTGTTAATTGGTGTCCACAACCATCTTAGCATTTCAACTTGCATTCAAACTACAAATAATAGAAAGCTATCGTCCTGATAAGATGAGTACCTTATTGGGAAAACACTAAGCTATACATAAACCCCACCCACCCAAAACCCTCCCCACAATGAATGAAAAAGAACAGAAGAAAAAGTATAATAAACCACAGAAGAAAAAACCGAAGAGACTAGAATTCATCTTTAATGACTCCATAAATTGTGCAAACAATAGGAATGTGGAGACAAATTAGGGAAGCAAATAACATGCAAATACGTACTAAACAAAATATGAAATACACAGAGTACCAGAGCAGGTTAGACAAGCTATATAAAATCAACAGATAAAAACAGAAGACAAGACAGAAGCAACTCCATCTAAGAATGGAATTTCTACATAGTGAGAATTTAATAAAGAACAAAACGTACTACTAGATAAATTAAGACACACTGAGGTCTCAGAAACCTTAAGGACTAGTTGAGGAAGAAGAAAAGAACCAATCACAAATGTGAATCACCTAGATTAACAACAGATTTTACTTGTGAGGAAAGTACATAAGAATATTCAATGTACAACCTTAACTGAAATTTTAAAGAAAAAACATGTAATCATTACAACAGAACCCAACATAACTAAAATCTTGAGCGCAAAAAAAAAAATTCTAAAACCAAAAATACTAGGCCAGTGTTATTCAGGACCGAATCACAAATTTCCAAACCCAAAGATTCCATATGCAAGGCCAACATTTTTTTCACCGCCTAGTACATCAAAACCATAAAATAGATAAACAACGACAGAAACATCAAAATAATTCTCTCTCCCTAAGTTTGAAAATGACTTACAATGAAAGAAAACATGAATCACCCAAATTGTTATCACCACCATCATCTAAACCCTTCTGACATCAGCAGAAGCACAAAAGCAACTTCTACTAATAAAAATAAAAATAATGCCATTAAATAATAGCAAGTGACCATCACATATCTCACTACCAACCGTAAATTTGCTTGCAGCTAACATAATAAAAATAACGCCATAAAACACAAAAGCAACATAATTGTCAACTCTGGAAACTCAATATACTATATCAAACTCATGAGCCAGAACTAAGTTCTAGAGAAACAATATAATCCAAGTGGCAACAAACCTCTCAACAAAAAAATAATGTAGACACTCCCTCATTCACAGTGATGCCAGAATTTGATATTTTTAAAATTGAAAAAAAATATTGACGCCATAACATATTAATGCATTGGCTATTCAGGATTAAATACATTCCAAACGAAAACCTATTCATGCAGAACTAATGCCTAAACAAAAGCTTGCCATATTATACAAGGTAGCAAACGGTTGTCGCAAATATCAAGATCCCAAAGTTTTCAAGATCACAAATCCAAACCAAATAATTCAGACACACTAGAATCATCAAAGATAGAACAGAGATAGCACCATATGCAGTACTAAAGCATCATAATAAACAATAGGAGCAGAAACTCAAAGATGGATATGCAACACATCCAAACAGGACAGACATAGAAATTGTCAATAGAAACAAGATGAATAAATTTGAGGTTGGTGACTTCTTTTTCAAGGACAATTACAGAGGCAGCTGCAAACTAAGAGTCGTTAGGAGCATGTGGGGTTCAAGAAAACACAATACATTTCCGCGATAGGCAATTATCCGCCTTTTTATAGGAACTTTGATTTTCAGTCAATGGCACACCCCGTCTAGAAAAGGTAAGATCAAATATTAGCAACCCAAATCTCAGTTGCCTCACTACGATTTGAATCTCAAGCTTAATAAACATACAAATTGCGATGTAGCTCATTTGGAAGCTTATGTCTCGGCGATGCACCTAGGTGTAATAAGCTACAAGTGGCATCATGAGGTTTATCCTCTTTACGATCTGTGGGATTCATCTAAAACCTGCACCTGCTACAAGATATGTGGTTTGAGTCATCTGATTTCACAGCCCAATGCAAACAATTTTCTAATGATAATATTGGTTATTAATTCACACAGATAATGCAAAGTTAGGGACATATAATTAACTTCTTGATGCAGCACATAAACATAATAAATTTGTTTCACCAACAAGCACAATGAGAAAAATACTCCATAACCATATTAAATATGCAAATTCGACCACGAAGTTACAAAAAAAAATATATGTGTGTGTGTGTGTTTAAATATTCTAACATTGTCAAAATCCAACCTACTTCTCATGAGAACAGAAAGATTTCAACCATAATATGAAATATCAATCAATCCCGATACGTATCGACCATGCCATATTAGGAATCAGGCCTACCCGATATGACATCAGACACAATGTCGAAGTCGATCAAATAAGGTACATATCACCAAAATAAATCGATTGGTAGTTGTCGTATTGGCCGAAATTGACTGATACAAGCCGATATCAACCGATACAAAAATAATACAGAAGAGTAATCGAGAATAAACACCAACCTTCAAAAAGCTTGTCGCACTGACTAGAGGTAAATCAAAGGAGGAGGAGGAGAATGAACAAGAGGTGGCAAGAGTGTGGAGACCTGAATTTGTGCTAATCAACAGTAGGTTGCAGGGTTATTCGCTGTCAATGGCGAATTGACAGATGGAAGGGCGGAGAAGAGTCACAAGCCCGAATCAGTGCTAATTGATAACAAACTGAGACATTTCTTCACTGTCAAAGGAACTTATAAGAGAGGTGTATATAAGGGCGGAGGGGCACTGGGGTTTTAGGAGGAGAGGGAGGAGAGATGGGGTAAGGTGGATGTTGAAGGGAGGGAAAGGAGGGGATACAGAGCTCACGACATAGGGGTTTTAAGGGATGGTGGAGGGTGGGGCGGGGAATCAGCATGTAGGTTTTAATTTCTTTTTTCTTTTTTTCCCTCCTTTTTTCATTTTTTTGGAGAAATATGTCGTATCGATATGGCCAAAATGTTATTGATCTCAAAATATTGATTAGAATTCCATTAACTATTTCTTAAAATTGTCACAATATTACTAATTATCTGAACAATTGTTTAGTTTTTTTTCTTTCGCGAATGATATCATCGAGAGAAAATCGCCGATATGGCCACTAGGACAATCCCAATACCAAAAAATGCCTACCAGTACCGATTCGAACATTTCAAACCATGTTTCAACAGAAAAATTGCCAAAGTCTCTTATATAAGAAAGAAATAAGAATGATGACCCAATCTGTAATGATTGGAGGACCTAAAATCTCCCCTTTTCTTTCATGACCCCACCCTTCCAAGTAACTCTCGGATGGCTCTTTCAAGTGATATTTAACTTACAAAATGAGTTGTACAAATGAGTATGCGTGCAAGTTATAAAGAAAAGTATCACGACATATTGATACAAATCCTGAGATACCACACATACCATGGATATGTGTAAACTATCATGACAAAAGAGATATATACCATGTCTCTAATATGCAAATGAGTGCGTACAAGTTTTCAAGAAAAGTATCATGTCATACTGATACAAATCCTGAGATTACACACATACCATGGATACATGTAAACTATCATGATAGAAGAGAAATATACCAAATACCGACTAATATGTGCAATTGCAGCTAATTCATACATAATTATTTTTATTAGGAGCTCATGTTCCTACTTCCATTGAATTCACCATCACAGGAAGGTAACAACCAACCACACAAAATCACAACATGATACTACATAATGAAATCACAAACAGTATATAGTGCTCGTGACTAGGTAAACAAGATTATTCAAGGCGCTGGAAATTCACTGAGACTTTCTATCTAAATTCCAGGTTGTTGCTCTCTTACAATATTGTTATATCACACGTGGCATGCACACCTCTAACAGTTCAAGTGATATTTGATACTGCTATTCCACATTAAAGATCTTAATTAACTGAGGAGAAAATTCGTTAAAAATAGGATGCTCAGAAGCAGTCAAGAATCATTTACACTTGACAGAAGAACTCATAAATAAAACTCTTGATGAATTAAAGAATAGAGTATCATGACATTAAAAAAAAAAAAAAGATACCCAAACATGAAAATAATGTGAAAAGCCAAATAACACAGATACAATAAAGACAAAAAGAAACAAGAGTGAATTCAACAAACTACCCAAAGAAAACACCTAGATTGTTCAATGAACTGAGGAGATGGGTTTGGTTTAGGAACAAACAATATGTCAGCATAGGAAAAAGTCAAACTTGAATTGAAACCCATTTCCTATAACCAATTCTCTAGCTTCAAGAGATCTGACATGCTCATTAACATAATCAACAGCAACAATGGGACACAAATTATTGACAATACTGTAATTGGTGTGTCTCCTCTATCCCTAAGTTAATTTCAAAATTAAGACCCAATTCAAATTACCTCCGGGCGTATTTGAAAATCATAAAAAAAAAAAAATGGAACAATTAAAAGTCATACACACGCTAAACCATCCCAACCACAGTGAAATAAAGGAAATTGGTGACACCATAAAATATGGTAAAACTTAAGGACCTAGTTTTTATTTCAGAGAGAAAAATTTTGTTCCATTTCACACTAATGGGACTTGTGGTGGTGACTAAATTAGTATTATGGTGGGGTGCTTTATGAAGTATCTATTCTTCAGGTAAACAAGTATTATGGTGATGCTTTATCACATTGCTACATCACAACAAAAGGTGAGCGAGCAATTACTGCTGAATGTATAAAACCACATAAATAGTCCACAGAGAATTGGAAGACCCAACAACAGTTCTGCCGATGATGAAGGTGTCGATCAAGTACAAGAAGTATGTATCCATAAAATATCAACATGAGTACTCAAAAAAATTATTTTAGCTAAAAGAAGAAGAAACAAAGCAAGTAGAGAAAGATAAGAGGGTACAGCATCCCCACATCATTTCCTACATAGTAGGAATTGTTATGCACATATCATTTCACACTTGATAGGATTTATTATGCGCATGTCATGTAGTTCCTGGACCATGGTGTCAATAGGTGTCCATGGCCATTTCAACTCGCAATAAACAACAAATAATAGAAAGCTATATGTGCTAACACTGACCATACCTGAAGACCTAAAGAACACCACCACCCCCCCCCCCCCCCCCCCCAAAAAAAAAAAAAAAAAAAAAAAAAACCAGAAAAGAGGGGGGGGGGGGGGGGGGGGGACCAAAACAAAAGAGAAAACCCACCCCAAACAAAAAAGAGAGAACCCACCCCAACACCCACACCGCGTGCACACAAACAAAAGAACGAAGAGGAAAAAGGAACATAACAAAATAATTTAATAAACCAAGAAAAAAAATACCAAATAAAATGATGAAACCAGGAAAAAAAATTACTGATAAACTAGAATTCATCTTTAGCTGACACGATAGGTTAAATTCACAAAATGTTGAGACAAATTCAGGAAGCAAGTGACATACACGACAACAAACTGAACACAATATAAAATATACAAAATGTAAGAGCAGGTTAGACAAGCTACATCAAGAAACAGAAGACAACACAGAAACTACTCCTGCGGAACTTGAATTTCTTCCCAATACATAACTACATGAGAGAGCATTGATGTTGGTCTGCTTTAATAAAGAACCAATAAGGTACTAGTTGAGATACATAACATTGTGGTCTCAGAATTCGCAAGGACCAGCTGAGAGAAAAGAAATGTGACCAATCACAATTAAGAACCGCCAAGATCAACAACAGGTTATGCTCCAGCCAGAGGCTCTTGGAGGAAAGAACATGAGAATGATCTTAAATTTTAAAGAAAATACTTGTAATCATGACAACAGAACCAAACATAACTAAGATCATGGCACAACTATTAGATATAGCAATGGCATTTTAGACAGAAATTGCAGCGACTCCATAATAGGCACACTCCAGCTTGCATCACAAAAAAGAAAAATATCAACTTCGACAAGGCAGTATGCACACGAACTATTAAATCGGAGATCATAAAAAAGTAAGAAAAGATTATTAGTACATACCCCGCAAAGCTCTAAAAAATAGAAGCAAGCAAAACCAAACAAACCTACCAGCGCATGACATGAAATCAACAGTAAAAGTTTTTTAACAATTGAAATAGAAAGTAGACAGTCAGAAAATTCTAGACCGGACAAGAGAGAGGAACAGAAAATCATCAGAAGGCAGAATTCTACCATGAAATTCCCTCAAATCCATTACTATAAATTACAAATAAAATTCCAACAAATCAACTAATGGAGTTACAACTGAAAATTGATTGTCAAATCTAAAACAATGACTAGCCTGGTATCAACTCTATGGTACAAGTTACATGAAGACTAGGGGTGCCACCGTATGCAGATTATCTGCGAATATTCGCATCCAAATCTGCCTCCAACCTGAATACGGATACCATTTTTTCACATCCGTCAATATTCATATTTGTATCCATATCCGTATCTGAAAGTTAGGTGATACATATCCGATCCGATATCCGAAAGTTGGGTGCTTGACATGATATCCATATAGAAGAGACTCTTCTTTGATGGAATGAGGCAATAGATTTTAATACATTGAATTGGTGAAAAAGTAATAGTGAAAAGTATCCGATTCTTGTAAGAGTAGCACGAGATATTGAGTATTTTGACATCAATCATGGCATCCAAATCGACATTTAACACCGGAGGTCGTGTAATCCATTATTATAGAAGCCAAATGGCAATGGATACAGTGGAAGCATTAAAATATACACAATAATATTATAGCATGTACCACAATTAACATTATTGTAGATAAGATAAAAAGTAATGTAAGTATATCTGTTTAGTTTATCCTTAATCTTATCCGTTTTTACATATCCAATTAGTATGCACATCAGATCCGCTAATATCCGTTCCATATCCGATATTTGATTTTGGCAGATACAAATATCATTTTTTCATATCCATCAATATCCGTATCCGTATCCGAAGGTTGGGTGTGGATACAGATATGATAAAGTAATATCTGATCCGTATCAGATCCGATGGCACCCTAATGAAGACCAATTCTCCTTTCATTACACAAAACTCATCATAAGCTCAAACAGAAATCACGAAACTGTTGAAGTTCTGCAAGAAAGAAAAGAAGATATAGTGGATGCTTAAATATAGTGGAGGCTTGACCTGTTCTCATTTCAATCATAAGTGATGGTCCTTCACAAACCAAAACTTACTTCACCGTCCATTTCTCATGTTTACCTCCTTCTCTTCTAGCATAATTTTCACATCTTCCATTCTATCTTAACATTAGGAGGGGTGATCAGAACTATCAGATTCATATCATGACCTCAGCTGGCTACTTGAAGTGTTCACTAACAGAATTCTCATGGCTGGCTGCTAATGATGATGATCATGCATCCTCACGGATACCCGTCCAATTAAAATATTGCCATCTACCAAACTAGGTATCACCTTGAACCAACTCCGATCACCAAAGTACTAAATGCTTTGATGATGCTATCTAGCCCAAAAAAAGCCCTCCAATAGAATCGCACTTCTCCAAACAGAAAATGTCACCCTGACCAACTCCAACTGGAGAAAGGCTAATGAAGAAGTGCAAAAATCAACCATAAGCACACTACAAAATCTAGCTTGACAACACTATCCACACAGCCCAGATAGAACATCCAATAGAATATTAAATCCCATTTTGCAAAGGAAAAGATACGAACTTGAACCAACTGCGACCACAGAGGTAAATGTAATAGAAGTTATATGTGCAAACTACAAGCAATATATAATATCTGAAGCTTCAACAGTGCTAAATAGGCTTAGATGAATCCCTCAGTAGAACAGAGCCGAAGAAACTGGGAGGAGCTGATATTATTAACTGAAAAGGTCGTTTTGACCTCTCCAAGAAATCCCAGCTACAGTATCATGTACCCACAAATAAAGACTCTTGGAAGCGCAGCATCAGAATGAAGTCATATACTCTGGAGCCAGAGAAAGCTAGCTCTAGATCTTAGGCAGGCTAGCCTAAAACTGTAGTCACACACTTCATCACAGATAATGCTGTGAGACCACTTCAGCAACACCATTATAAACATCACTGCAAACTTCTGCTGTTCCCCTGTAAACTCATATGCTCTCACCAAGAGAAATAAATGTGATTATGTGAGTCCTCTTCCATTTTGCTACTCCATATACACGGAGCTCCTACAACTTCATCCATTTTCTCCCTGTCTCCATGAGAGACAATCGAACTATCTTACAGATAATCCTCAACATCTTATCAATGACCTGGGCCTACCTTCTTAATGCACGATCTGTTAATTTCACTCTCATTTAAGCTGAAATGGATGCTTAGGATTTCTTCTTCCCCAACAATTTGGCCTAAGCATACGGCATTAAATCAGCAAGAGCTCTCTGCTTCAACCAACTGGTTCGTATCCAATTGGGAACCATCTCTTAGATCTAACCATACTGATGAATGCCCTGGCGATATTGTAGTTTGTGTGACAAAATCACTTAAACCTACGTATAGCACTGTGGTAATATTGTAGGTTGTGTGACGAGAAGTCCAGAATACCAAAACAAACTTCATATACATATATCACCCTGGCCTTCCCTTTGCACGCTGCCAGGCAAGCAAGAACCCGACCTTGGCCCAGCACTTTAAGCACATATTAATGGAGAGATCTAAAATTTTATGGTAATTTAGGGCACAATCATTACTCATATGACCTCATTAGCTAGAGGACTGACAAAATATACATTGAATGGCGACCTTGAAATCAGAAAATTACACAGCTACCTGCAAGCGTTCCCAGCCGAATATTCATAACATATCATAGATTTGTTCTCTGTATCAACATCTGCATTTGAAGTTTGCTTTCGAACATGGAAACTGCATAAATATGGGACACAGTAGTGTAGACACAACACATATAGCCACCTGAAAATCTTAATAAGTAAAATAACTAAAAGAAAACAAATATGGCAGTGATGAAAACACGACAGTATAATATTTGATTGCATGCTAGTGCACATGTACACCAATGCAAAATGTAATTAGAAGAACATCATCAGTAAGGTATGTATTTTATCTTTCAAAGACAGCTCCCTAAGGCCTTTTAAGGAAGTGCTCAAGGACTTGTCACGTGGTTCTGACAATCCAAAAAAGAAATTCATTTGGGTTTGATCTTCTTACATCGACATTTGATTATAACTAACATATAGAAGTAGAAGTGCACTTAGCAGCATTTTAGATGCTGCACTCAGTTCAAAGCTCTATGTCCTACCTTTTACACCAAAACTTTTCCAGGCTTGAATTGTGTTTACATGTTCCAATGTGCCTATATGATACCAGTTTTCGATGAACATTTCTCTACGCAGAAAGTCAAGTCTACATTGAAGATGCTAGAGCACATGATATATAATCCACATCCTATTCGTACACCATAAGACAAAGCCACTTTAACATGAAGAGATGCACACCATAGACCACACACACACACACACACACAAAAACACACACACACACACACACACATTTTCAACCTAACAATATATTCATATTACAATTTTGTTGGAGAAAACCCACACACATGTACCATGTATATGCATCGTTATATTCATATGCACGTGCGCGCGCACGAGCGTCTCTATGAATTGTGCACATGGGCGCTTATGTGAAGCACAACATGAGAAAGAGAAAAAAGCTAATTCCAAAAGTCCAACATGAACCTACTACGTAGCACGGACACTTTTATCATGGAGCCGTGTCGTGTCCAAAACATGTCTGACACGCATGTCAGACACGCATGTCGTGTGTATTTTAAGAATTTGCCACATGCCACGTATCGTGTCCATTTTAACGTTGTCGTGTCCGTGCAACATAGCGTACATGGGTATAAAGTTTATGTTGACACAGTATGCATAATCTATATTACCAAAGTCCCAGCTTCCTTGAGGTTTGAATATCTCACCCACAAAATCTCCCTGTTCTCACAAAGAGAAAGAAATAATATAACTTGGCTTCTATAATGTTTTTATGGAGGAGCTAATTTTTAATTGCCTTTTAGTCTTTAGGTTACATATGATCTGCAAACAACTTTCTGAGCTCTTTCAAGTGGGAATTAACTAGAAGAGCAACTCTTTCAGAAAACTTTCATCTACAATTTGCTGCATAAAAAGGCACTGGATCATAGTATGCTGGTAGATAAAGATTGGTAGATAAAGATTAAAATTAAACATGTTACAGATATTTCATACATAGAAAATATCATATCACAGTTTTGTATAATACTAATAAGTATAACAGCAAATTCTTTTAGTGACTAATTTACTTTCGGGAAGATCTCATTTTTCATATTTTTTATTGTTTCAATGTGAAAAAATTGCTACAGCAGATACTAAAACTTATATGATCAATAAATCATAATACTATGATCCACCTTATACTGTTACCTTATACTGATCATTACACGTGCATATACTCCCTCTCATACCATATTTAGTGTCCAAACATCTATGCAGAAAGTGAGACACAACCATGCTAGTCAAAATCATAGAACAGAATTAAACAATTGAAGAAGATGAAACTTGCTAATTCAAAACAAATCTCCAAGGCCTAATGACTTACTATAGGAACAGAAGAACAAACCAAAGACAAAGCTGGACTTTTTAACTTTTACAGATCAACACTGTAGAATATACCAACCATAACATAGAATCAAAGACAATTTGAACATTCAGGATAACTTGCAGTAGGAACAAGAGCATATTATAATAGCATCATCACGTAGACCATTTGGCATCTGCAGGAATACAAGATTTAACTTTTTCCTATCAATTCAAACAACATAATGGCATAAGAAAAAAATCACCGCACAAAAGACCATCTCACTGAGCCATGTAATAGCACATTACTCCAACACAATGCCAACACTGAACTAAACAAAATAATTCACATTCACGGCACATCCGCTCGAGAATTCCTATCTAACCATTAACATTTTATGTATGCACCATAATATATCACAGCAATCAAGGACATAGAAATCTTTTAAATATGATGGTCAAAGATTAGGATGTTATGTGACACCTGTATCTTCTGATTCCCATTATCTAACCCAAACTTCGCTAGAATTGATCCAATCCAATTAACCATTCAATAATAATATTTTTAAAAAAAAATCAGGGGGCCTTGGGGAAACAAAAATTAGCATCACAAGAATCTAACAATAGAAAGCTGATAATGTAGCAATCGGCACCAACTCTTATATTCCTAAAATTGTTCGATATCAAACCCTAATAACAATTCAAATCAAGCAATACTAAAATCAATCAATTTAAATCAATACTAAAATCAACATTGAAGAAACAGAACTCTCTCTTATATTCGATAATAAGAATCCAAATAAATAAAGCATACCTACATCAAAAACAGATTGAACAAGAAACAGAGCCTTAATAACAATCTAAATCAATCAAGCATAATCATTGACAAGAAAAAGAACCCTCTCGTATATTTCCGAAAAAATTTCGATCCCAAAACCCTAATAGCAATTCAAATCGATCAAGCATCCTAAAAAATCCTCGAAGCAAAAGAAACAGAACACAGAACCCTAATAACAATTCAAATCAATCAATCAAATCAAGCATCCAAGCGCATTGAACAAGAAACAGCACGAGATATGAACGCACAATCATCAAGAAAAAGGAATACAAAAATAGCGAAAACGAACATACCAGATCGCATCGAATTGAAAGACAAAACGTGAAAAAGGCCGAGCGGTTCGCGGTCTATTTATAGACAGATGTAAAAGTCGGTGTGGGATTTGCATTGGGTCGGTGGGCTCTAAAGATACCGGTCAAAGTGGGACCGGGTAACGAATTCCGGTTGCATTTTGGGAGCACGTGGGTTTGGATAAACAAAGGACGCGACATGGAAACTGCTGGAACAGGATAAGATAGTATCAATTAACTGCGAAAAGATTTTAATACACATAGTGTAGAATAAGTGTTTACTTTTACTTATAAAAATAAGTTGTAGTTCATACATATTCATATTTATGATCGAAATAATGAGATGTGATCTACATATTTTAAAACTTATATGTATGTTTGTCCTTAACAATATGATACACATTTGTTAAGAGTCCCTATGGTTAGAAGTTATTTCAAATGTAAAGAGTATTCCGTTAACGTTAACTAAAATTAAATTCTAGACAAAAATACCATCCTATTAACATCCGGTCTTCATTTTCTATGGATATCAGTCGATCCTAGAGACCTTTCAACTCTCATACCTGGATGCCCTCTCAAGTTAATGAGTGATAAATTATTATTTGAAACAATTTAGAAACTAATATTTAAATATAAAATTTATTAGGAACTTGTGTTTTAAAAACCCATATTCTAATTTTAAATAGGTACTCTTAACAAGTGGGTCTCATATTGTTAACCACATGGACTCTTAACAAGTGAGGCTCATATTGTTAGAAACTAATATCCAAATAACAATTTGTTAAAGATTCGTAAGAAGTGAGTCTAATATTATTAGGAACTGATAGTCAAATAACAATTTGTTCGGCACTCTTAACAAGTGAGTCTCATATTGCTAGGGACTAATATCTAAATAATAATTTTTAAGGACTAATATTAAAATATAAAATTTGTTAGATACTTATATCTCAAAAACCCAAAAATTTATGGCGATAACATCTCAATGAGAAGGGGGAAGGAAAGATTAAGGCGGCCCCCTAATTGTCGGGCCCGTCTTGAGTTTTTAGAAAAAAACATACAATATTCTTTTTGAGAAAAAGACCGTGAGGCCAAAGAAGTCCCCCGGTGTTTCATTAATAAGTTCTTAACGAAACAATCCTCAAAAAATGAAGGGACAAAGATGTAAATTTATAGAATTTATCTTTCAGAAAAAAGAAAAACTCCAAGTGGTCCACTTTACTTCCAGACGTCTTGACGACATAGCCGCTATGCATCCAGGCGCTTATACGACCTAGCTAGCGTTGCTGAGTTCAGATTGTCCTGATCCGTCATGCTCCCCTCTGACGAAAAATGTCCACCTCATGCCATCCTCGCATATCCTCATCCTCTTCTAAGAAACTCTCCTCCATAAGAAGAATCTTCAACTCATCCCGTAGAACTATTGCTATTCAAACTATCTATTTTCTTTTTCTTCGCTTTCTGCTTACCCTGGCTGTCAGGATGGGATATACATGTATGGTTGTACTGCAAATCCCTAATAACGGATCCAGATCCTCTATTAGCTCAGAAGTTTCTGGCCGCTTTAAAAAAATTCCCCTTTTTAGACCAGTTGGTCCACTCATCTTTACGGATTCACCACGACCCTTCTTCATAGCCCGTGCATTAATGACCGCGGTGCTCGCAGACTTTGCGGCATGTATGGTTGTACTGCAAATCCCTAATAACGGATCCAGATCCTCCTCGCATCCGCCAGCCTGAGCAATGGAAGTCAGCGGGTCTTTGCCAGGAGCAGACCCGAAACCCGCGCACTTCCCCAATAATGGATCAGAATCTTCCTTGGATCCGTTAGGCATCTCAACGGTCCTTTGCGGGTCGTCGCTTGGAGCAGACCTGAAACCCGCTGGCCATTCATCCGTTACAATCAAATTCACATATGAACTGGAAATTGGGGCCGCACGACTCTGACGTCCGCTATCTATGCTGCTTTGACCGTACTTTGTACTGGCACCTGGCTGTGCAACGGATTGTATCCCTGCCCGAAGCACACATGTCACGTGATATGGCGCTTCCATCACGTGCAACCTCCTCCCTCTCGTCGAGCGGCCGACGCCGACAGAGAGGCGGCCCCCTCCGGCGCTCTGCCCCCACCTTCCACGCGAGAGCGTCGACCAAAAACACCTTCGCCCTCCCCTGCGTCGCCCTCGAGGTAGATGACCTAGGTTGCTTTCGCGTCGTTGCAAACCCTCAAACCCAACCCAACCACACACCCCCCCCCCCCCCCCCCGCCCCCCCCAACCCTCCTCCCTCCCCTGTCCCCGGAGCGAAACATAGGGCAACAGAAAACCCCTCCGGTGATATCGCCACATCGCCAATCCTTGGGAACTCAAATGAGTTCATGCTCCCACTCTCACCATTGATGCCCTCCGATAGGCTGGACGAACCTACCGATTCCTCCCTCTTTCCCTCCTGACCGCCTCAGCGAACGAGGCTATCTTCCTTCTCAGCCGCGCCGCCGGCCTCCGAAGGCGAGCCCACCTGAATCCTCAGAACGAGATTCCGTCCAGGGGCAAGTCCTAGGGCCATATCCTCTGAAATAGCAATTTGTAGGACCAAGTCGCCGGCCCTGCCACCTCCGGCAACGGACTGGTCAGAACAAACAGAAGGATCTCCCTTGTTCAAAGCCTCTCCCCAAATCCCCTCCGTCGTCTGACTGTCGCAGACGTCTGAAACGCACACTGCCTCGGCAAGTGTCCCAGCCGCCAGCAAGTGAAACAGAGGACGACAGCGGGGCACGTTGCCTTTCAGTGTCCAAGGAAACCACAGCGATGGCAACCTGAGCTCAACCATCCGCTCGCAGCCATGTTCAAAATCCCTCTAAGATGATGCTGTAATTTCATCGAACAGATGGCGTGCAAACTGAGGAGAAAGGGTTGGTCATCGACAAGCAAAGGGTCTCGATACAAACACACTCCCCAGAAACAAAGAAGAAAAACAGATGAAGAAAGAGAAGAAAAGAAAGTGCCTGACGCAGTTGGAATTCAATGGTGGCGATGGGAATCAATGGTGTTTCGGTGGGGAGAAGGGGGAGAGAAAGAAAGAAGAAAGGAGACGGAGAAGGAAGCCGGTGGAGCAACATGGCCTGTTTTGTTGCTGCTTGGCGAATTGTTGAGGTTGATGTTGATGATACACTGCTTTCAGAAATCTTGGGGCTTATTGGTAAGATTAAATGTTTTATATTTATTTATTTGGACATCATTAAACTTTTGTTTTTATAATCATATAATTTTTATATTTAAAACCATCCAAAATTAAAATTGTAACATATGCACATTTAATTGAGTTTAATATTTCTTTTATAGAGGTGAAAATTGGACATAAATATCTCCATCAAAATTTGATATGTTACAAATTACAAAATTCATTTATCCTTCAGATACTATTTTCCATATATAAACACTAAAACAAAATGACATACTTTGGAATGAAAATCTTTATTTTATTTTAACATTTTTTTTATACATAATTGTAGCTAGACTTCAACCTTGGATTTCAACCCTTTACCACTGAGTCAAGTCTCACTGGCCTTTTTAACATTTTATGAAAATTATTTTATCTAGCGAGTGTTATTGATTTGGAATTTCTCGGGCCAGACTAGGATTGAGACTCAGATTCGAACTAGACTAGGACTTGGACTAAGTATTGGACTTTTTAGTTGGATTTACTAAGACTCAGCTTAAGACATGAAAGTTTTTAGTTGGATTTAAAGGATTTGGACTAGTACTTGAACTTTTTAATTGGATTTACTAGGACTTTAACTAGAACTTTTAGTTAACATTTTAAACTAATTTAACTAGGATAATTTTATAGGAGATTTTATAATATGATATTATTCATTATTTGAAGAGAATGATATTGGATTTGAATAATCCGAAACTCGAATGTGAATTTGATAAAATTTGAGTTTGGATTCTCAAGTGTTTCCTAGGATTCGTCTTTGTGGGTTTGGATTCGTACATGGGTCATATGAATATAATGGATCGTCTTGTGGCTCTTATAAGAGCCGACCCAAATCCAACCCGCTCCCATCTCCGTAGGCAACTTAAAAATGAAACTTGGTTAGCTCCTTCTCGCGAAGGACTATCTGGTCCTTCGTGCGTGATAAGCCGCCTATCAAAGTCGATGGGGCCAATGCGGTTGGGCCATCTATCAGCTTTGATGAACGGCCCAATTCGCACGAAAGACCATCTTGTCTTTCGCGCGAAGGAGCTAACCCACTACCCTTGAAAACCCATCCGGACCACAAAGTTTGGGAAGTGGGAAATAAAAAAAAGAAGGAAAAAGGTCAGGGGGTCATCATTTTCCTTCTTGTTCTCTTGAGCTGTAGGATTGAACTGAGGCATCTCGTCGGCAGCAACATAGAGAAAGGTATGTCCTTTGGTATTTCCGTTTCTAGCATCAAGCATTTCGCTTCGTGATTCTTGTTCTCGGGTTAATTTTAAGTTGAATGCTGTCGTGGGATCCAAACTCTTCTCATTGTATCTTTTTTTTTTT